>VXCM01000389.1:175945-187224 GCA_014773175.1 Lucifuga dentata
GGAATGGGGGGAGGAGTCAGCAGGACGAAATAAAAGCCGGTCTCATATGAAGGCTGGCTTTGGTGTATGTATGTCTTTTACTGGTCCAGGAAACTATTGGTGTAATCTGCTGCCAACAGATGACAGCAGCTATGTTTGAAGGACCAAACCACTTAAAAACTTCTCCAGCCGTCGTCCCTCCAGCTAGAAGGCATGACTGGGCTCACCATGAAACAAAGCTGTAAATGTGGAGCGTCACGCGCTCCTCGCCAGGGACGCGCTCCACATCCCCGGCGAGGAGCGCGACGCTCTGCTGTTATCACCAACTGGGGAAAGTGGATGAAAATGAACCTTTATAAAAGCTGTCTGGAGGCATGTTCACACTGACATGTCCTCCCTTGTGGCGGTGTGTTTTTTATGCAGTTATGGGTTTGTCTATCGGCAAAATTTGAAATAAAGTCCTGTCTTTTATAAAAGTCTGTCTGCTATATGGGCCGGATTCTCTCTGCAGTTGTAATAAAGGCCCTGGCCACTAATAGAGCATTTACAGTAATAGCAACATACTGCTCATATGTAGTACGCTTTGGAAAATGGTTGGCAGTAACGTAACATTTTTGCGGGTTGCATTTATTGGGCTCAATCATACACAATCACCAGTATGTTCCTTTAAAATGTGTTGCAGAATGAACAGCCACGTTGTGTTTCAGACGGAGATCTGTTTGCTTGGGGCCACAATGGCTACAGCCAACTGGGAAACGGGACCACCAACCAAGGCGTGTCTCACGTGCTTCTGTCTGCCAACCTGCTGAATAAGAAAGTCACAGAAGTGGCGTGTGGATCCCACCACTCCATGGCTCTCACCCACTCAGGAGAAGTACGGCACTCTGAAGCATCGCTTTTCACTTTACAGCAGAATCGCAGACCACAGAGTCTCTTCTCTGAGTGGTGTGTGAAGTGTGTGTGTGTGTGCTGAGGTCCTGTGACTCGGCTTATTCAAGTGCAGAATTCAGTCATTCTGATCCTCAATCACAGCAGCAGTTTATCCACATGAGCTAATAACAGGAAAACTCAGCGTGGGCATAAAGACGCTGTTGTTCTTCAAACTGCTTCACACACACGGCCAGGCTAAGACCTTCACACCAAGAGAAACTTTAGCATGTAGTCTGTAATCTGCTGAAAAAAAATTATGCAATTATTATGCAGGTGGGACTTTCATAGTGACAGAATAATAAAATAATAATAATATTAATCTATAATAGTCTCAGAAAACAATGAAATCTCCTGTCATTTAGATTTTTAACACCCACAAGCAATGCAGAAGTGCTCTAAATAAATATAACATCATCATAGAACAAAATTTGTGGGCATCACATATTTTGTCAATATAAAGCCAAACTTTTACTAAGACATTAATATGTAAATTCACTTAACGGACATCTTCTTGTGGATCTATATCCATAACTGCTGATAATACACCAGCGTTCAGAAGTTTGGAACCATCCAGGAATGTTCATGTTTCAGATAGAAATTGATGCTTTTATTCACCAAGGTGGCATTAAGTTGATTTAAATGTGTAGCTGGGCCATTACTAATCCAGTTTTACTGCTGGTATAATTATTCAGATAAAACTGCAAAGCCCCACTTTCAGCAGCCATTACTCTTGTGTTCTAATGATAAACATCACTTTTAAAGGACCATACCACCCATTTTGCATGTTTGAGCCTAATATATTAAATTTTCTTACAAGTAACATTACTGACAATCATTTCCTAAAGCATACTACTGGAACGGTGAATTAAAAATGTTTTCCTACCTTCCAGACCGCCATTAGTTTCAGTTCATTCTGGTATGCTATTAAAATCAACTTGTTGACATTTGAAACATTCTTGGGATAGGTAATCCATCATTGCAAACAAGACGTGTATTCAGGTTTTTTCAAAGTTTTGTAATTTTAGTGTTTAAGTGCAATAAAAAGCACAGAGTGAATGTATGTCTCCACTGGGGAATATAGTCCCAGAAGAAGACCTGTGTTTATTGAAAATTTTTAACGACCGTGACTTCATAATTTTGTGTAACTATTAGCAGGTGAAACATTGATTTTTAAGGTGGGTGTATCACTTGAATATTTGATTTNTTGTGTAACTATTAGCAGGTGAAACATTGATTTTTAAGGTGGGTGTATCACTTGAATATTTGATTTGGAAAGATTAAGAGATGCTGCAAAATATCAAGAAAGCTGAAATACGTTTTTATCCTTTGGAAAATGATTGTCAGTAACCTTGCGTGTAACCTTACGCTCAAACATGCAAAATGGGTAGTATTTGTCCTTTAAGAGGATTGATCATTTGAATGTTTCATTTTATTTTTCACCTTTAACTCCCTGCCTGCAGGTGTATGCGTGGGGCTACAACAACTGCGGTCAGGTGGGCTCCGGCTCGACTGCGAACCAGCCCACGCCACGCCGTGTATCCAGCTGTCTGCAGAACAAGCTGGCTGTCGGTATCGTGTGTGGTCAGACATCGTCTTTGGCAGTAGTGGACAACGGCGAGGTGATTACCTGATTCACACTGATAAACAGCATTATCAGCTCCAGCTGTTCCGTCACTCCCCTCGTGCTTCTTGCAGGTGTACGGTTGGGGTTATAACGGGAACGGACAACTTGGACTAGGAAATAACGGGAACCAGCTCACTCCCTGTCACCTTGTGGCCCTGCAGGGTTCATGCGTGCAACAGGTGAGATGCACACACACCCCCTTTGTGTACGCAATTCACCATCTGATCGATTTTATTTGCATATCAGTTCAATAATCCAATGCATGTAATATAAATAGATTCATATAATTCATTGAAGTCGTGTGATTATGTAATATGATGTGGACCAGCGGACTGCAGTTTAGTAGGATGCATGTCTGTACATTGCAATGAAGTACTGAGTGCAACTTTCTATTGCAATTGCATCCACATTCCTAAAAAAGACAAACAAGTAGCATTTACTCTGGATGATAAGTAAAATAAGAGAAATACACGATGTAAAAGCAGCTGTTAAGATGTTAAAACTTTAAAGGTAATTAAGGTTTACTTGTACTATACACCGAAACCCACAACCATATTTCCACAGTTCACTCCCAACTTTTTCCTGCTTTAAATGTGTTTAGTGCAGCCTTATCTTAAACGTTAAAACCAGTTTGGATTGGTGTGTCATCATAAAAATACACACCAAATGCAGACAGTGTTTGCTTCGTCCACTTTACTGGTTCAAATTCGGTCTAAAGTAGATTTAAAGGACTATACTGTGGTTTTGTTTGAGCCCAACAAATACTACCTGCATACATGCTGCATTACTGTCAACCACTTTCCAAATATAAAACTGTATTTTATGGCCAAATCTCTAAATCTTGTAAAATAAAATGCTCAGGTGATACATCCACCTTAAAATTCAATGTTTCACCTACACATTTATAGATAGCGTGCTCATTTTAATTCCTCTGTAAAAGCCGTAGCTCTGTGTTGAACCAGTTCAAGTTTGACAAAAAAAAAATAATACATCACTTGTTGAGATGGATAACTTATCTCAAACACATTTCAAGCCTCTTTCAAGCCTCTATAAATGAATAAATATATACTATATAAAACCACCTAGGCATTATGAAATAAAAAACATTAAAGAGATATTAAAGTTGATTTTTATAGGGTGCTGGAATGAAGTGGAACCAATGGCTGTCAAGAAGGTAGGAAAAAAACAATGTGAAAATTTACTGCTTCGGTAGTGTTTTTTGGAAAGTGGTTTGCTGTAATGTAATGTATCATGTATATGGATACTATTTATTGGGATCAAACGTGCAAAATCACCAGGATGCTCCCTTACTTGATTCATTTAAAAATGTAAAAATAGCATTTGTTAAAAAGCGACTCTCCTGCTCTCAGCTAATGCCGATTTTTTTTTTTCTTCCAGATTGTCTCAGGCTACGCACATTCACTGGCACTAACAGATGAAGGTTTGCTCTACGCTTGGGGCGCCAACACGTATGGACAGTTAGGCACCGGCAGCAAGAGCAACCAGCTGAGTCCAGTACAGATCATGACTGAGAAAGAGAGGTGACAGACCATCAGCACAGAGGAAATGAATTCTCACTGCCCCCCTTTCTGCTACTGACCAGCGTCTCTGCTCTGATTTCTTTGGCAGGATTGTAGAAGTTGCTGCCTGTCACTCAACTCACACATCAGCCGCTAAGACCCAGAGTGGTCAGGTGTACATGTGGGGCCAATGCAGGGGCCAATCAGTTCTGCTGCCTCATCTCACACATTTCACCTGCACCGACGACGTCTTTGCCTGCTTCTCTACACCCGCAGTTATGTGGAGGCTTCTGTCCATGGGTAAGACGTGACGCCATCCAGTGATGGTGCAGAAATTTACAAGGCATGCGTAAATTCTCCAAAATATTACATTGATTTCTACCTTCCAATCAGGCATTGGTTTAAGTTTAAATCTGAGACAGGAAACCCATCACATTTGGTCATTTTACTTTTTCATATACTCTAACTTTGCTCATTCGGTTTTCAGCAGGCAGTGATTTCAACACTCTTCCTTCTTTTGGTGCTTAAAGACATCCAGGGTTGGAGAGCTGCTTTCATAAGCTATGTTAAAAAAAAAGAGAGAAAAAAAAATCCAGTGCGAGTCCATGGAAACCCCAAAGTAAATTAAAAATGAAAATAATGATGATGATAATAATAATAATAATAATAATAATAATAATACAGCTGACCAAATGATCACTGTGATAGATTATCTGTATGTTGATTTTCATATGGTAGAGAAATTAAATGTTACCTGGAAGGCAGGAAATTGGTCTAAAAATCCTTTTTTTTTCATTATAGCCATCAATATTAGAAATACTGGTAATATGTAGTTATGGGCTACAAAGACCAAAACATAATTATGATCTGACCCCTGTCTGTGGGCATGTATTTGTGGAGGTCTTGGGTTGATTCTCACCAGGCCCTGCTAGTAAACCTACAACAGAGAAAACAGATTTCACACAGACTACAGGATCAAGTTTCCCCGTGAGCAGAAGGGCACAGGTCTGTTTCTGGTAGCTGTAGCCATCCTTACAGAAGCTGCTTCAAGTCCCTGATGTTTGGAAGCACCGCTGCAGTTTGATTGCAGAACTTTGCGTGTTTCCCTCCAGAGCACGATGACTTCCTGACCGTGGCTCAGTCTCTGAAGAAGGAGTTCGACAACCCGGAGACGGCCGACCTCAAGTTCTGCGTTGACGGCAAATATATTCACGTCCACAAAGCCGTTCTCAAAATCAGGTCTTATGAAGTTAATTCACAATACTATAAACTGCTGTTACTATTTAAAATACAGCACGAGTATTTACGTCTGTCTCAATATCAGGTGTGAACACTTCAGATCCATGTTCCAGTCGCACTGGAATGAAGACACGAAGGAGGTGATCGAGATAGACCAGTTCTCCTATCCCGTCTACCGCTCCTTCCTGGAGTTCCTCTACACGGACAACGTGGAGTTACTTCCTGAGGATGCCATCGGTCAGTCCCAGGCGCACACTAAAGCCCGATGTCTATAAATATGAGTAGCAGCATGTTATCTGTAACATTATCCGTGCTCTGTCAGGGCTGCTGGATCTGGCTACATCGTACTGTGAGAACCGGCTGAAACACCTCTGTCAGCACATTATCAAGAGGGGCATCATGGTGGAAAACGCCTTCTCGCTGCTGTCTGCTGCTGTGCACTACGACGCAGAGGTTAGTCCTCTATAGCACCAATGCACGTATTGTGTATCAGAACATCTCACTGTGTTATTGCGTTAATATCGTGGAGACTTGCCAAAAAAAACTTAATTATAATTTTCAATTAATTGATTTATCAGTTTAACTCGAGTTTCACACTTTCATCAGAGTCAGAATACTGTTGCTATGGTTACCTGAAGTTTAATATAACTTACACATTGATTTAGAAGAGAAACTGTCAACTGGAACTTTGGTTGAGGTTTCCTGATATTGAGAACTAAAATCCCACTGCACTTCTGGGTTTACTTCTGTTCCGTTAGCTTTCTGTGTTTTCTCATACAGGATTTCTTCCACCAATCCTTCTGTAAAACTCAAACACGGAGTCGGTGTTTCTGTCATAGTCTCAGATTTGTTGTTATATATACACACACTACAGTTCTGGACAGTAAGGTTTAAGCAGTTCATTATAACCAAGATAAAACAATGATAATGTTGATTGTTAGCATTCAACTCCGACAGCTTCCATGAAACCTCATCAGAGCTTTAGTTGGTAAAGGCAACAAAGTACAAACTTTTCTATCAAGGTTAAAGGACCATACCACCCATTTTGCATGTTTGAGCCTAATATATTCAATTTTCATGTATGTAACGTTACTGACAATCATCTCCCAAACCATACTACTGGAACGGTGAATTAAAAATGTTTTTCCTACTTTCCAGATCGCCATTGGTTTCAGTTCATTCTAGTACGCTATTAAAATCAACTTGTTGATACTTGAAACGTTCTTGGGATAGGTAATCCATCATCACCAACAAGACGTGTATTCAGGTTTTTTTCAAAGTTTTGTAATTTTAGCGTTTAAGTGCAATAAAAAGCACAGAGTGAATGTATGCCTCCACCGAGGAATATAGTCCCAAAAGAAGACCTGTGTTTATTGAAAAATTTAAANTGAATGTATGCCTCCACCGAGGAATATAGTCCCAAAAGAAGACCTGTGTTTATTGAAAAATTTAAATATTCATAAGGCTGCATAACTAGGTGAAACATCGAATTTTAAGGGGGTGTATCACTTGAATATTTGATTTTGAAAGATTGAGGTTTTGCATAATATCAGGAAAGCTGAAATACGGTTTTATCCTTTGGGAACTGATTGTCAGTAACCTTACGTGTATGAAAACTGAATATATTCAGCTCAAACCTGCAAAATGTTTGGTATGGCCCTTTAAAAACGATGTGATGCTCAAGTTTACTGACGGAAAGCCATATGCACAATTATTTGTCTGACCACTTGCTTATTTGTGCTGTAGGACCTGGAAGAGTTCTGCTTTAAGTTCTGCGTGAACCACCTGACCGCTGTGACTCAGACCGCCGCCTTCTGGCAGATTGATGGCGACCTCCTCAAAGATTTCATGTGTCGAGCCAGCTGCTGTGGCGCCTTCAAGAACTGACCTCAACCTGACATGACCACAGCAGTGATGCAGAGGAAGCTGTGGGGTCCTGTCGGTGCCTCTGCAAGGACGACATCACGGGAATCCACTCGCTCTCACTGACTGAAGGTTCCACAGTATCAGACTTTAGATTATCAACAACTCCATCTCTAGACTTTTGTTCATTTCATACCGTACTTTTATAGCCAGTGTGTTCTATACACACATGAAATGACCAGGCTGAGCGGCCACGTAGCAGCGCCGTTACCAACCATGTCACCACCGTGCCTGACTACGTGTTACTTTCCACACAGTATATAAAAACTTCAAGCTAAATGTTACGGGATGGGCTGTTCAGAGATATAATACAGCTTTTTTTTTTTTAAAGGGCACTTGTTTAGCCACTCATTTTGAATATTATTTAATGCCTGCTCTTGAGAAAATGATGCAATATCTGGAGTCACTGCATTAAAGGAGCATATCAGCGAATTTGCAGGTTTAAGCCCAATAAATACTACCTACATACAAGTTACACTACCACCAACCATTTCTCAAAACATAAAAACTGTATTTTAGTCCTCTATTTCAAAACCAAATGTTCAGATGATACTCCTGCCTTAAAGGACCATACCAGCCATTTTGCATGTTTGAGCCTAATATATTCAATTTTCATACATTACGTTACTGACAATCATTTTCCAAAGGATAAAATTACATTTCAGCTTTCCTGATATCTTGCAAAATCCCTTAATCTTTCAAAATCAAATACTGAAGCGATACACCCACCTTAAAAATCAAAGTTTTGCCTGCTTTTAGTTACGCAGCCTTATGAAGTCATGGCTGTTAAATTTTGCGATAAACGCAGGTCTTCTATTGGGACTATATTCCCTGGTGGAGACATACATTCACTCCGCGCTTTTTATTGCACTTAAATGCTAAAATTACAAAACTCTGAAAAAAAAACGTTTGAATAAACGTCTTGTTCGCAATGATGGATTACCTATCTCAAGAATGTTTCAAGTATCAACAAGTAGATTTTAATAGCGCACCAGAATGAACTGAAACCAATGGCANCAAGAATGTTTCAAGTATCAACAAGTAGATTTTAATAGCGCACCAGAATGAACTGAAACCAATGGCAATCAAGAAGGGTAGAAAAAAAAATGTTTAGCTCACCATTCCAGTAGTATGCTTTGGAAAATGATTGTCAGTAACCTTACATGTATGAAAATTGAACATATTTGGCTCAAACATGCAAAATGGGTGGTATGGTCCTGTAAAGTAAAGGAGACATATTTTTTTCTGTGCAGTGTGTTGGACCAATTAAATTAACAAACAGAATTGACAGAAAAATAACACTGGTTTGCAGTGATGGATTACTTATCTCAAGTATGACTCAAGTCTCAATGAGTTGATTTTAATATTTACTGCAGTGCACAAACCTAATATGATGTTTCGAAAAATGGTTGGCGGTAATGTAACATGTATGCAGGTTGCATTTATTAGGCTCAAGCATGCAAAATCGCCCGTATGCTCCTTTAAGGTTGCTTCATGAAGCTATTTGCACTTATATATGCTGGGACATAGCAAGTCATTTGAAGACTGCATCTAGATCACCGTCTCAGGCGTCCCAGACTGAGCTGAGCCGAGGGGTCAAATCCCACCCAGTGATTTTTAGTTGCTCATCAGCTGCAACGCTAATGTGAAATCTTGTAATCTGTCGTCCAGGCTGCAGGTCAGAATAGCCAGAAACTCAGGTTACTTGTGAGATGCAGCAGAGGCTTTAACTGTTACAGATGTAGAAGTGATCATCTGTGCGTGCACTACTTTTTATTAGTTCTATAGGCTGGAAAAATTATTTTGTGTAGCTAAAAGCGCCGTAAAAAAAAAAAAAAAAAAAANAAAAAAAAAAAAAAAACTTCAAAAAATCTTTTTAAAACAAAGTCGCCATGCAGAAACTTAGTATGCTTAGGGATGAATTTGAGCTTGACACTGTTTCATATCATATCTATCCCATAAATTATATTTTACAATATTAACATTTGTAAAGCTTTATAAAGGGATCTGCAGTAGTTGTTAAGAATCTGAAGAACTTATTTTCTAATTTCTACATGCGACAGTCCTTCAAAGATAATTAAAATCCCAACCTGTAAAAGATTTTCAGCATCCTTTCTGCCATCACATCACGGTTAATATTCTCGTCCGTTCAGAGGGACGTGAGGAGCTACGATGCTGAGAACTGTTGACGGATTTTTCAGCTTAATGGTTGATACTGTGTATGAAGTGCCAGTTGAATTTTGTGACCGCTGCAAACAAAAGAATAAAGACAATGATCTGCTTTTTCTTTAAGTGGCAAGTATATTATATATAGATGTGGGATATATCATAACTGTTAACATTTCTAACCAGTAACTTTTTTTTCTTTTCATTTAACTTCATCAACCACAACTGCTTCTAAAACCTGGATCATATAACAAGATTTTAACGTTTAAAAAACCTTAGTGCTTCAGACTTACGTGATTAAAATGTGTCCATCCACATTTTGTAACTAACATGAGTATTAAAAATAGCCAATAAAAAACAAATAAAAAAATATCAATATACATTAATAAAAACAAATGAAAGACTATTTGACTCTTAAAAGGGAAGAGGAGTGAAGATTTGATGGGCATGAATTCATTTCCTTAGTGCAGACGTGACTTTGCTCATAGCTGCAGTTTTTTTGTGCACCTCTGCTTCTTCCTTTTCCAATTCTGAAAAAAAAGCATCTGAATTACAGTACAATTAAAATGTTATCTAATACAATATACAACATAACACAAGTGAGATATTAAAAGCCAAAACCTACTTCAATGTCTAATTTTTACTATGAAAAAACTATTTTCATGGGTTTTTTGTTATAAAGGCACGGACACAGACCCCACATGTTTTTCTTCCACGAAAGCAGAGTTCATTCTGCAGCATCTCACACTTTGCTGCACACACACATAAAATACCGACTCACCTCTCTGCTGCTTGGTCACGAGCTCTTTCAATTTCCCTGAAGCCTTCATCACCTTAAAGGCAAGATCATAATCTGTTCAAAGAAGAAAAACGTCTTCAGCATTTAAAAATCTCATGCTGTAACATACACCGATCAGCCATAACATTAAAACCACTGACAGGTGAAGTGAATAACAAGGATCATCTGGTTACCATGGCACCTGTGAAGGGGTGGGATATATTAGGCAGCAAATCAACAGTCAGATCTTGAAGTTGATGTGTTGGAAGCAGGAAAAATGGGCAACATACAGATCTGAGCAACTTTGACAAGGGCCAAATTGTGATGGACGAAACTACCTGCGCTATCAACTCTTATGAGGCCATCCATCCATCCATCGTCATCCGCTTATCTGGGTCCAGATCATGGTGGCAGCAGACTAAGCAGCCCGGCCCACACTTCCCTGTCCCCGGCCAGGCCCTCTAACTCCTCCTGGGGGACTCCGAAGCATTCCCAGGTCAGCTGGGAGATGTAATCCCTCCAGCGTGTCCTGGGTCTTCCCCGCGGCCTCTTCCCAGTTGGACGTGCCTGGAGGACCTCCCTAGGGAGACGACCAGGGAGCATCCTTACTAGATGCCCGAACATCTCAACTGACTCCTTTCGATGCAGAGGAGTAGCAGCTCTACTCCGAGTCCCTCCCAGAAGTCCGAGCTTCTCATCCTGTCCCTGAGAGTGAGCCCAGACACCCTACGGAGGAAACTCATATCTGCTGCTTGTATCCACGATCTTATCCTTTCAGTTCACTACCCAAAGCTCATGACCATAGGTGAGGATAGGAACATAGATCGATTATGTATAAGTTATATATAAGTTAGTTACTTATGAGTCCAACACCATGTAAACCCATCGTTGTCATGGAGATGAACGGAACGCTGAATGTGGTTGAACCAAACCAAAGCAGAGTAGACATTCTCAAACACAGTGGAGCAGTCCATTCGGTTTGGCTTTCTCCGCTGCTTGCAGTGGAAGTAGAATTTTGACTTGTTGTGTCGCAGCGATGTCTCAGATAATACAGATAACATCTTCTTCTTTTCCTTTCGGCTTTCCCTTCAGGGGTCACCACAGCGAATCATCTGCCTCC
>VXCM01000390.1:0-81470 GCA_014773175.1 Lucifuga dentata
TGTGGCAGGGCGCATTATCCTGCTGAAAGAGGCCACTGCCATCAGGGAATACTGTTGCCATGAAGGCTAGACTTGGTCTGCAGCAATGTTTAGGTAGGTGGTACATGTCAAAAGAACATCCACATCCACAGCAAGGTTTCCCAGCAGAACACTGCCCAGATCATCACACTGCCTCTGCCGGCTTGCCTTCTTCCCATAGTGCATCCTGGTGCATCTCTTTCCCAGGTAAATGACGCACACACACACCCGGCCATCCACATGATGTCAAAGAAAACGTGATTCATCAGACCAGACCACCTTCTTCCATCGCTCTGTGGTCCAGTTCTGAAGCTCACATGCCCATTGTAGGTGCTTTCGGCGGTGGACGGGTTAGCATGGGCACCCTGAGCGGTCTGTGGCTACGCAGCCCCATACGCAACAAACTGAGATGCATTGTGTGTTCTGACACCTATCTATCAGAACCAGCATTCATTTTTTCAGCTATTTGTGCTACAGTAGCTCTTCTGTGGGATCGGACCAAACGGGCTAGCCTTCACTCCCCACGCGCATCAATGAGCCTTGGTCGCCCATGACCCTGTCGCCGGTTCACCAATTGTTCTTCCTTGGACCACTTTTGGTAGGTACTGACCACTGCAGACTGGGAACGCCCCACAAGACCTGCCGTTTTGGAGATGCTCTGATGCAGTCATCTAGCCATCACAAGTTGGCCCTTGTCAAAGTCGCTCAGATCCTTACGCTGCCCATTTTTCCTGCTTCCAACATCAACTTCAAGGACAAAATGTTCACTTGCTGCCTAATATATCCCACCCACTGACAGGTACCATTTTAACGAGATAATCAATGTTATTCACTTCACCTGTCAGTGGTCATAATGTTATGGCTGATCTTATAATGTTGGGCTTTTCAATATTTCTTTACATTTCCTGCCTTAAATATCATCCCTGAAATATGTTAGTTTACAGAGGAAAACATCCTGGAAAATACTGTTTTCATAAAAATCTACAGAGAAAGTTAATTGTTAAAACCAAAGACATGACTGTCAAAATCAGTAATACTCACTTGGAAGTGCTGTTGCTTTTTGTATCATCCAGATGAACATCATCTTCATCATTCTGCAAAAATAAATAAAATGAATAAACGTAATTTCATCAGCGATACAGAATTAAAGTTAAAACTTCCCTTTTTTTCAGACACCTCTTATCTGACTTCATATTTTCCACAACAGGACGTATCATTTCACAGAAATGATACGTCTCATCCTCTTTTCTCAGATTACAGGTGCACTGCTGCACGCACGTGCACACGCACACACACACACACTTTTGTCCATATAACCAGTCTTTTATATTTGAATGTACTGAATGTGCAAACTGAAAAATACCACTTTTAATTTTGTGTCCCTGAGGAAACATTTTATGAAATTGCTTTTTTAAAAGTTGCAATTCCTAGAGGTTCAATTGAAGTTTGCTGCTCTGAAATGTAGGAAATACTGAGGGTAAATCCAGATTTAACATGTGGATGAGGACAGGTAGTGTCAAGCAGGGTGAGCAGGAGTGAGCCTCATTGAAAGAAGCCAGTTAAGGTGGTTTGGGCATCTGATCAGGAGGCCTTCAGGATGCCTGCCTTTCTCTGGAGAGGTATTGTAGGCAAACTGAGAGCAGATCACGGGATAGACCCAGAATATGCTGAGGGGATTATATATTCCACCTAGCTTGGAAAACCTTTCTTGATCTCCCCCAGGAAGAGCTGGAGAACGTAGCAAGGCAGAGGGACGTTCTGGGCTACTTCACTTAGATCCGTTTCACATGATAAGCGTTGAGCGTTGCCACTGAGCTTGGCATCCAACTCTCTGCTTGTTCATGAGTCTTAGCAGCGCCGCTCAACCAAGCGCTGACAGGAAGCGCTCACTGCTAATGACATGTTGACGGTTACCATGGGCGATCTTTGCATATTCGTGGTCCAGATCAGGTTTCCAGGTCAAATTGGGTGGCAACATGGCCATCGCAACCAGGGGCGGATCTAGGGTCAGTGGAGATCCAGTGCTTAGCCCACATCTCCACTGGAAAATCGAGGCATGAGTTAGTTTTGGTCTATCTACCAAAGCAAATAGCTTTAGTAAATAGCCAAAGCTATTTTATATCACCAAAGCTAAATATAAATTTAGAGAAATGCAACAAATCATGTTACATCTTTTAACAAGTTATATGAAGTTAAAAATATTTTTAAATGAAAACCTTTANAATCATGTTACATCTTTTAACAAGTTATATGAAGTTAAAAATATTTTTAAATGAAAACCTTTACAACGATCTAAACAGTGGAGCTTGGTGCATTATGTCCATTCCGTCCACAAATTCGGTCCGACCAATCCATTCACAACACTGTGGTTCCTCCTTGCCGATGAATTTGGGTAAAACACACTATTACAAAAAAAAAAGATTTGGGGCTTTGTGGAAAACATCCGGGTCTTAAGCCCCATAAGCCCGCCCCTAGTGCTGCCCCTGATCGCAACACAGAAGCCTCTGGCTCTTCTTGTCATTCAGAGAAGAAAAGTGAAAAAAACAGTGAATGATGGGGGTGCATGAAACCTTGAATTACCATAGAATTCAATCAGTCAATTCAAACCTGGTATCCATGTCTGTTACGTCCCGTTAAGTCTGTTATCTACGGGAACGTAACAATGTCTGACTGCCGACATTTCGCCAAGCAAGCCTTTTTCCCAGATCATGATCCGATTTTAAAGTTGTGTTGTACAACTCATGAAACTCTTCTACATAGGTTATGAGCGTCTCCTCCATTGCTGTGGTGCTTCTGCTTACAGCTGTTCTCTGATTGGTTGTGTGTTGAAAAGGTCAGTGTCGGAAAGGTCAAAGTTGAATCTGATTGAACTTTGAGCGCCGCATGGTGCCAAGATGGCGTGACGCAATGTTAGGAGTCACCGCTCAGCTCCCAATACACAATAATGAACCGCCTAGGTTAGCGCAACGCTTATCATGTAAAACCAGCCTTAGCATGCTGCTATCATGACCCCGACAATCAATGAATCAATGAATGGAAGGAGCTTTTTGTGACATCGTCAATTTGTTTCTTACCTCCCCACTGAGCTGAACAATGCCGGTAGATCGTCTCTCCTTCCTCCCTCTTCTCCTCACTCCCAGACGCTTCTCTCCCTCTGCCTCCTCCTCCTCCAGCTTCACCGGGTCTGTGTCTGCAACACACAGAGGTTAACAGAAAACAACCACACACATCTAACAAACCCCACACACACATGCAGATACACCAGATAACTGGCTGAGAGACACCAAAACAACCTGGATCTTTCTGAGAGAGAAATGAAAAGATTAACCTGAACTGGAAAACCATACATGGAGAAAAAAAAAGATTTCATTCAAGTGAGTAAGTGAGTGAATTTGTTAATCGATGCTATATTGTTTTTGGTGTTTGGCACTCCAAACTAAACTTCCTGCAGTCATGTAGTATAAACTGCCTCATTCAGCAGAGAGTGTAACTTCTGCTGGTGTGTCCCAAGCTTCATCTAATCAACCACTCAAAGTGATCTTGCATTTTTACCATCATGGCTCCTAAAAAGTGGAATGAGCTGCTGGTCAAAGTCAAACTCTGTATCTTCGTTCAGTCATCAGCTT
The DNA here is from genome assembly GCA_014773175.1 of Lucifuga dentata. Classification (NCBI taxonomy): domain Eukaryota; kingdom Metazoa; phylum Chordata; class Actinopteri; order Ophidiiformes; family Bythitidae; genus Lucifuga; species Lucifuga dentata. Next base: position 3,645 of record VXCM01000390.1, read on the forward strand.
AAAACATTTCATTGTTTCATCTGGCTTTTAATCGACATGCATTATATCGTTTTGTCTCTCATTGTGGTCTTTGTCTTCGAAATCATGTTGTGAAAAGTTCAATATAAATGAAGTTCTTCTTGTTATTATTTATAGATGTGCCGAGAAGAATTCAGCCCTTCATAGCAGACCAGAGAGTCAGAGATGTTTAGTGAGATAACAGGCTAAACATGATCAGAAATATCTGAGGGGGAAACTCTGACTTCCTCACCGTGAAATGAACCAAGTAAGTTTAACGCTCTGGAGGAACCCAAATGGTGCAGTTGTTGACAGCATGTGTCTGCATCTTGTATTTTATTATTCAAATGTTGTAGATGGAGAGTTGGGGCGAGGAGTGTGTGTGTGTGNGGGATTTATTCAAACCCACATTGAATACTTGGTGGCCATGCTGGCTTGTTAAAATATGAGTAATGCTCCACTAGGAGCCCTTACAGCTAATGTGAGAAAATGTCATTTCCTTTAACTAGTCCAGAAAGCACTCCACCCAAGATGTGCTCAGCGTGTCATGTGTATTTATTAAACTTGCGCTGACCACAAAGAAAAGTGAGACATCAACTCAAACCACCAGCAGAGGCAAACCACACATGTCCAAGTTTTGCTCAAGAATATCTGCTAGTTCCAGACTGGCAGCCGTCTGCCATGAGTCTGCCAGCCTGTAATCAATGCTAACGTTTCCACATCAAACAAAACGTGATCATGTAGTTTTGATAGTTGACTGCTGTCAGCACTGTGCGCTACTTTACCAGAGCTGACATGGCTTTCTGCTTAAGCGCTGAAGTTGTATTAATTCCCACTTTCTTGCTATTGCAGCATTAAAAATTTGAATATACATAAAACAACATATATTTGTAACACAAAATGAAAACTTTAAATGTTTTCATTGGCAACAAAAAGAGTGATTCTGCAGCAGGACACTTCAAAATTACTTCTGTTTTTGATGAGTCAAAAATTCCAGGGTCGCTTTTCATTTTGTTTCCTGATCACCTAATACTAAAAATTACGTTGTGGCCAGTAAACATGAACATATTCGCTCGATTAGCCACTTTGCTTGGCAAGAAGATATTCCAACATCAATTTAGCTGATAAATCGATGCAAGTTTGTAGTTAAATCTGGAATCTGCTCTTCACTCAGTACGTTTACATGCAAATGAAAACTTTGATTCTAATCCAAATAAGGCAATAAGTGAATGTTTTTCACTTTTTGACTGAAATCCGCATAAATCAATGTTGGTGCACTCAAAGTAACAGACCCACATAAATTATGTGATTGTATGTTGATTTGCTCAAGCATGTGAAAGCTCCACAAGCTAAACAATCGGTACTAGGAATTCTTCACAATCATTTCCTCTCCTGGCGCTTCCTCTTGTGAGCTGATTGTATATTCGGTAAACAGTGCTATTAATTCTATCCATGTACACAGTTTTCTGCACACTTGCTTAATCACAGCACAAACAGAAATCTAAACACTGTGGATCTGAACGACTACAGCCACGTTTGATGCATTAATTTTCTGTCATTTCAGCCTCGCTCACCTCTCTCAGCAGGCGTGATGGTGACGATGGGGCTGACGGGTTGGACGTTACGAAGTGGCATATCAGCAGCTTTAACATTCTTCTCTGCTTCCTTCAGGTCAGTCAGAGTCACTCCCTGTCAAAACACAACAAAAACATAAACACTCACAGGCCTTCCATCCTTTTTCTTTTACTGCTCAGCATTCAACAGTTTCTTGGTGCAAAGACATGTCCTCTCCGTTGTTAAAGGAGGACTCCACTGATTTACCAGTAACTTTCTCTAACATCAAAAAACTCCAAAGATGCACAAAAAAATATTTTAAAAATCAGTGTAACGGAGCCGAAAATTCCACGGAGCCATTTGACAGTTTGCCTTCAGTTCAGAAAATCCTTGGTGAATATTACCTGCGTGGAGCGTCGGGACTGTCGCATCAGCCGAGAGCGAGCTTTCCTCTGAGACTCAGACTCTTCGTCTCTGACCGGAGCCTGAAACCTGAACAAAGAAGAACATCCAGAAAACAAACACGACAAAATGACAACTGTAAAGGAATATATCAACTTTTTGGAGTGAAGCCATTTCTCTTCATTCCTACTTATAGAAAAGAGAAACTTTAAAAAAAAAACAAAAAAACATCACAAACTGAGTTTGATGTGTATCACTGACAAAATAGCTTAACTAAAGAACGATAGACTAAAGTATTTTTGTTTTTGTTTGATCTGAAGTTACTACACACTGCTTTAATAAATCATTTAACATTTATGAATCAGCATTACAGTCAACATTATCAGTCATAATTTCACAAATTTCATAAGAAATGATAAAATGTTAAGTCAATTAATGGATATGACAATAGACAGAAAATTAGGATATGATAATTGGCAATTGATTCACCATCATTTAAGTATTTAAACAAAAAAATCAAATATCTGCCAATTACAACTTATCAAATATGAAGAATTGCTGTTTCTCTCCATTTCATATTACTATAAATTGAAAAATTTGGGGTTAAACTTTTTTTGTTGGTCGGATAAAAAATTCTAATGTCATTTTGGCTGTTGGGCCATGGTGATTGACATTTTTAATTAATTTTTCATTTCTGTCTTTCTACTGGGGTGATACAAACATTTGTTTTTTTGACTTTCCACCTGACAGATCTAAAAGGCACTTATTAAAAGTTTTGCTTTTCTTTTTTTTTTTTTTTTTTTNTTTTTTTTTTTTTTTTTTATAGGAGAAAGCAAGAAACTGGTTGCTAGTGGAGCACTGAAAATGTCTCAAATATTCATAATCTACTGTAGATGTAAAAAAAAAAATATATACATATATATCTATATATATCTTCCATCACAAATGAGGTATACCTCTCAGGTTTGTTTAAACTGTCCTTAGCAGAAGGACACATGTAAAAGGAAGTGGTAACCATTAAGAGAGGCGTGCCCAGCACTTCATGGTGTTGCTGCAGCAGCGGCTGTGTGTTCAGTCTTACTTGCGTCTGTCTGTGTTGGGGGTGTTGGGACTCTCGGCTGCCGTGTCTCTTATCTGAGGCGTGGGCTGCACCCTCGCCGTGCGGTTAGCTCTGTCCTGATCCTGATTTTTCTCCTCTTCGTCTTTCTCCTCTGGTGTCTGAATTGCATAAAAAATAAGATCAGATACCGTCATATTTATTACCAGAATGCAGTGTGTCATACAATTTAAGCCAATTCAAATTCTGGAAAAATTGATCAATAAGGGAAGCTTAATTAGCATCAGAGTATTGTTTTTTTTCCCTATCTGTCTGCATATATAGTCATGGTATATGCCAAGATTGGCATAACCGGTTTTTATATATATGCAATTTGATCTAGCAACAGACAGATAATATATAGTGCGTAGGTGAGTATGTGACCTTCACCAGCCCTCCTTGACCAACCTATCACGTTTAAAACTAACAAACAATTTCTATCCAGGAGGGCTAAACACCTGAACAACAACACAAAGACAAACAAACAAAAACATGTGACAGTAATAAACATTCTGGTGGTTTAATTTGTGAAGCAGCAAAGAGGCTAAAACAAAAAAAAAAACAAAAAAAAAAAAANCCCCCCCCCAAAGCACCTTCTGCGTCCGAGAAATTTCTTTTTTTCATTTTCTTCTCGATTGTCGCCATGATTCACCTTAAAAGACCACTGATCAATAGGCTCATCAATATTCATGTGGTACTTTGCATTGACCACTTAAGGTCGAATGTGGGCGTGTAGAGGGCGGAATATGAGGCTGATCCACGTGCGCACATTTCCAGGTGGACTGTGACTGCCTACAGGTGTGCATAGCACAATTTTATAAATCAGATTTTTTTTTTTTTTTTTTNTTTTTTTTTTTTTTTTTGCGCACACCATTTTCGGCTTTTGTGCACACATACACTTTTAGTATGGATCCTGTGCAGAGTTTTATAAATGAGACCCCTGAACTGGCAACAAACATGGACGTGAAACACGGTCACTGGCCAAACACTCGATTGTAAGCATTTAACCAGGTGTGTAAGCGAGTAAATTCACATGTTACACTTTGACCTAAACATGTTACAGAAGTAAAGAACTAATTAAAATCTAAGCTTTCAGGGCAGTTCAGCACCGATGGGTTTGTCTTCCTGGATGCATTTCTATAGATGTCAACTCAAGTTTTGCAACTTTGACATTATTTAACACACACACTGTTATCCCTACTATATTACACTCTGAAAGTGAGGGGGGATATTAAAAAACATGTCTCCTTTCCACAGAGTGTTATGAGAATATTTGGGATGACAACGGAAAAAGATTCTTAGTTGCATGAGTTGACTTTCTGACTTTATTATAATTTAATAAGTGTTATCACATATTCACAAAAGCACATGAACTAAGAATTTAAAAAAAGTTATGAAAATGTTTCATTAAGTTTTATGATTTTACATCCAGCTTTTCTAACTTCTCCATGAAAACACACGGCTGCTACTCTGTTATTTTGCACTGTTGCAGCTTTGTTTGCGTTTTTGAGTTTCACCTTGTCAGCAGCCGTGGTCACACTTTCGCTGTCTGGGCTGGACGCAGCAGGGCTTTCTGAGGAAAAGAGAAGCAGCTTCTTTCAGAATGTGCAAAACTCACATGTAGTTACAGAGAATGTATCACTGGAAGACAAATTATGAATGCAGCAGCTGCTTTACCAGGGCTGCTCTCTCTGTCCTCGCTCAGCTCCAGGCCTCCTGAAACGCCTCTCTCTTTAGACTGGTCCTGCACATTCATCTTGTCTTTGCTGCTCATCCTGCACACTGAACTCCTGGCACACACAAAGTTGGGATGTTAACATGGTATGGATACATGGATCACTTCTGCTATTTACTTCAATATGTATCCAACTGCAAGACGTGTATCACAATTTTTCCATCATGTGTTAGTTAAAGTTGCGTGTGGAGGGGCTACTGACCTGAGGTGATTCCTCAAACAAGAATTAAGCCCAGTTAATCTGTTATTCCTGTTTTAAAAAGTGGCTTTCTGAAAGATTTGTTACCTTTTGAATATGGAATCATGGATTAAGTTAAACAAGATTCATTTACACCACATGTGTTGTCAGGATTACGCTTAACATTAACCACACATATTGTACACAAAATGGCTTCCACGATTACCCTTCTTTCATTCGAAGGTCTTGGCTCTGCGTCTGCTCAAGAAATAATGCCATATATTCTTGCAAGCTGCAATACCTGCAACCATCATGGGGGGCAGTAATGGCAATTCCTGTCACATAACCTGAGCAACAACAGTGACGAGAAAAATGGCTAAAAATTTTGAGGAGGAGGTGATCGAGCACCGCAGGATTTGTTAAATGGCTTCACGTACTGACTCCGCTGTCACCACTGCCGCTGTTTCTTTTGTGTTTGTAACATAAGTTAAATGCTGTTGCCACCTTTGTTTCACTGCTGAACAAATCAGTAGTGATTTTATCAAAATCACTGAATAGTGAGTATGTGAGCAACATAGCATCTGTGTATGCACAATTAAAATTGAATAAGTCCTGGGCTTAGTTCCTGTTAAACATGAAAATATGTGCACATGTATTTGCATACGTGTTATGTCCTGAGGCCGCTCATGAAGGCTGGAACGGATCACAAAAAACAGAGAAACAGAAAACAGAGAAGCTCCACTGCAGTTTCTTTCTTTTTCTCATATGACAATGATTTCAGAGTTCAAAGTTATTGATATGGTTTTTCCTGTCACTGTTTATCTGACTGATGGTGCCTGTTAGTCTTTATTGAAACAGTCCAAATAATCCAAATCTGAAGTTAGACCTGCTGTCTGATTTAAGTCTTCCTTTAATTCTGGAATCTAATTTTAACTGTACTTCAGGGAATCAGTTCAGACAAGGATAAATCTAGTTTCAAACTGTGTCTGAAAAGCCAATTCGGCCACTTGACCAGGCTTAATCTCTGTCTGCCTGTGTCTGTAGGGAATAAATATGATTCGGGGTAGATCACAGATGGTCGCTTACCTCCGTCGTTTGTTTTGGGAGTTTGCAGGGGTGGAACCTTGCTGGTTTTGTCTGTCCAGTATGGACTGTTCATTACGCCACTGCAGAGAGACAAAACTGTCAGTGATCAAAACAATGAAATGGTAAAATCTCGCAAAGTTAAAGAAATCTCACATTGGCTTGTTTCTGTGATAACTCCTCCAGCAGCTCCTCGACACTCTCATCTGCGACATCAAATGGTGTCTGACCCTGCAAAGTTCATTTCAAAACAGAGAAAATGGCATGACAAAACGGAGCAAAACTGTTTCCTTCAAGAATTCTGTTTAACTGTCAGGATAAACGGCCTCGCTGCTGTAAATCAAAGCATGAACATAGAGATTCCTCAAGTCATCAGCCTCACCCCGTTGCTGCGGGCCTCCATATTGCACAGCTGTTCAGCCAGGATTCGACAGGCCTCGCCTTGGCCCCAGTGCGCTGCAGCGTGGAGAGGCGTCCAACCATCAAAGTCCACAGCCGACACATCCAGCCCACACTGACACAGCAGCCTTTAAATCACAGAAACACAAATTCAGAACAGCAGTCGCAGAATGTGTGGATCTAAAAGGCTTTTAGACCAAACAGTTCCAGGAAGTAAAAATTATGGCCTAAACATATCTTTAATGAATTCATGTTTGTGTTTCCCCTCATCCTGCAGCTGATCTTTGATAGTCTCTTTCAAACTGTCAAAACTGAGATACCGCCCTGTTAACATGCACAGAAGATTAAGAGGCCTTTCCAGGTCAAATGAATCAAACAGTTATCCAGATATGAAATACATACTTGATGGCCTCCAGGTAGCCTTTGGCTGCAGCCACATGCAGCAGTGTGGCCCCGGTTTTGGGGTTGTGTACATCTGCAGGAGGGCCCTCAGTCTGCCATATCCGGGCATCTCTCATTATCTGCTCCTCCTCAAACCGCTTGGCCACTTCCACATCCACACCTGCACACAAACAGGAAATGTCAAGCACACGTTCTGCATGCCCATTGTTTATAGTTTTAATATAAAAAAGTAAAATTAAAATTTAAAAAAGTTTTTTTTTTAACCAAAGAAATGACCAGGATTTTTTTATCCCCACACACCCATAATGTGTTTCCAATGAATATGTTTGCAGTAATGAGAGAAAAATGAAGAGAAACTGAAACAAGCTGGTAATCATGTGCAAGAAAGTACTGCAAATGTTATTTTAATAATTTGTTTTCCACTCAGATTTTCCCATTATCTATTTATTTCAACCACATTTTTTTAAGTGTTTTTAATATGTTAAATAAACAGTAAAAATTTTCTAGATGTTTTTATACTAAGTATGAGGCGTCCTCACTTGCTGTTCACATCAGTCACACAGAAGAAGCAGCTCACACACCTTGTCTCACTATGTAATCCTGAAGGAGAGACTCCGTGGTCTCATCCAGAGCTATGTCCAGAGGAACGTCACCGTCACAGTTCACGGCAGAGAGGGACGCTCCCTGCTGCAGAAGGAATCTAACAGCACAAAGATGGACAGACTGAGAAACCATTTACTCCACTTATGTTAAAGTCTACACAGTAACAATACACAGTCTCTCATTACGTTATCTACATCATCGCTGAGGCTGAACAGAGGGGACAAGAGCCATTATCCACAGACAAGGAACAAGAAATCCAATAAAAATCTTTTTTAGCTCTTTGTGTGTGTGTGTGTGTGTGTGTGTGTGTGTGTGTCAGNCCAATAAAAATCTTTTTTAGCTCTTTGTGTGTGTGTGTGTGTGTGTGTGTGTGTGTGTGTCAGACCAGACCAGCCTCATGCTTTAATAGGCGTTTTGTCTGGCCAAACACAACAATGTTAGTATTGTTGAATGCAGCAATGCTCTGGCACCCACGCTGCAATTTTACGTGCCCACAGCAAACACTTCGTATGACACAGCAGACTATGACACTGTTGTCCTATCCAAAATCTAGAGACACGTTCTACACACTCTGCAATGTCAGGGTGGCCGCAGGAAGCAGCAACATGCAGCGGCGTCCATCCCTCGCTGTCCACCTGGTTCACATTGGCGCCGTGGTTCAAAAGAAAGGACACGATCTCCATGCTGCCATCTATGCAGGCCTGTTTGGAGGCAAATGGAACAAGACTTTCTCATGATGAAAAAAAATCATTTTTATAAATGGTTTTAAGGGACCATACCACCCATTTTTGCATGTTTGAGTCTAATATATTCAATTTTCATATATACAAGAGTACTGACGATCATTTTCCCAAAGCATACTGCTGGAACAGTGAGTTAAAAAAATTTTTCCTACCTTCCAGACCACCATTGGTTTCAGTTCATTCTGGTACACTATTAAAATCAACTTGTTGATACCTGAAATGTTCTTGGGATAGGTAATCCATCATCATGAACAAGACATGTATTCAGGTTTTTTTTCGAAGTTTCGTAATTTTAGCGTTTAAGCGCAATAAAAAGCGCAGAGTGAAAGTATGTCTCCACCAGGGAATATAGTCCCAACAGAAGACCTGCATTTATCAAAAAACTTTAATGACTGTGACTTCATAAGGCTGTGTAACTATTAGGAGGCAAAACAGTGATTTTTAAGGTGGATGTATCTCTTGAATATTTGATTTTGAAAGATTGTAAGATTTTGCAAAACATCAAAAAAGCTGAAGTACACTTTTATCTTTTGGGAAATGACTGTCAGTAACCTTATGTGTTATGAAAATTGAATATATTAGGCTCAAACATGCAAAATGGACGGTATGGTCCTTTAATTGTAGCACAGACAAAAAACTGCAGTACTGTGTAAATGTAAATGTACTGCATCAATACTGCTGCTGAGCTCCTTACCTGGTGCAGGGCGGTGATCCCATCAGCGTTGGAACAGTTGATGATTTCTGCTGAATCCATCTTGTTGCTCTTGTTGGTCTCTTTGGCCTCCTTCAGCATCACCTCCGCCTCCTCCGTGTCCCCGCTGGCACAGATGGCCAGGAATTCAGCAGCCCTGTCAAACCTCACCCGCTTCCTGAAGACAGCAGGGACAAACGGCTAGTCATGCTAATAGTTAGCTGTTCCAGACGGTTTGCTAATATTAAAGGTGACAAAGAACTGTAGCTCCACTGTTTTTCATACCAGGAGAGGACAAAATAGAGACACCTTATAATAAAATGCAGTAACACCGCAGTAAATGCACATTTGGTGAGACTTGTGATATTTTTTGTCATTTTTTGAGGCTGCAACTTCAGCCTGCAACTCAAGTCAGTGACATTAAAACAGCTGACCCAGTTTACAAAAAAATACACTTCCCCTTTTCCCCACTGGTACGTAGGCATACACATCGTTTCACTTTTATTTGTTGCCACTTTGAGACATCTGCCATCACTTCTAAATTGGAGATGAATGAAATTTCAATTTCTGTTAGTGTATTCAAAAAACATTTTAAAAACTCAGCATCAACATATCTTTCTTAAAACAATGACCCAGTTACTGGTAATCCATCGACCTCGCTGTAAGTGGATTTAACTGGGACGACTTCTCGCTCTGAAATGACCTGTTAAACTGAATGCAGAGCTAATAGTGGAATACGTGTCGGTTTCAGCAATCAGTTTGTGTGTCTGTTAAAGGCAACTTGCAGGGAAAAGCCTGGAATATTGGTTGAAAACTGGAAAATTATGCAATGTAGCAAGAGGAAACGTCTCAGAAGTCATAATTTAGCTCAACCCTTTGAGTAAAACTACTAATACAAAAATAAAATGGTATTAGCAGTCACAGGTACTTAATGTGAAGAATAGTCCCTGTGAGACTTAAATATTGATTACTGCGTATTTCATACATCAATACAAATTGGAAAACAAATTTGGGGCATTTTCATGACTTCAGATCAGTTCAAAAATGTTCTGTACAATAAGCTAAATGCTTCTCTTTGAACAGGAGATAATGAAGCTAAAATAAGGATGAGATATCAGTTTGGTTGTTTTTTTCGTTTTTGTTTTTGTTTTGTTTTTTTTTTGGATAACAACAATATTTAAATAATTACTGAAGACTTTAAGCCGCAATGAAGAAGAAACTACAACTGTGAAATTAATTTTGTGGAGTAAACATATTTCTCTTTGAAATATTGTGGAATGGAAGCAGTACGAAATGGACATATTCCAGTAAAGTGTGCGTACTTCAAAACTGTACTTGAGGACAGTAACTGAGGAAATGTACTTAGTTACTTCTACATCTGCATTAATCTACATAACGCAGCACAGTGTGACAGTAACGGTAGTCTCTCACACACACACACACACACACACACACACACACCCCAACGCTGAACTCATAACCTGCAACAACACTACAGCCTTCAGTTATAACCTGAGCTGAGCATTATGAGCAACATTTAAGTACTGGCTGTATTATAACGTGTTTCTGTGGTTTTGTTCAGTCCTTGTATCAGCCCACGCACAAACATTCCTCCTCCTCAGTGCTCCACGTTAGGCTAAGCTATGTTAGCTCTGTTTTACAGTGAAAATAGGATTTATCACCGTCTCCTCTGGTTCTCTGTGCCCTCGTCACGCTGCTCCCTCGTCGACTCCCTGATTTCCTTCTCCGGCTCCCCGACAGCGTCCTCGGCCGTACCCCGCCACCTCCGCCGGGGAACGGCCGGGGCTCTGTCCGTGGAGGAGTCGGCCCAGCGTTTCAGCTGCTCCCGCCGCTTCGTCTTCGCTGTGTCCCCCATTCTTAATCGAAGGAGGACTGTGTTGTTAAAAATAAAACACACTAGAAGGAGGAGCAGACACACCCTCCATGTGCTTTCACTTCCTGGTTGGCCTGTGTGTTAGCGAAAACTCGATTTATGTGCGTGGGCGTCGGGAACGCGCAAAGCTGCGCAGCCAGGTGACGTCACCAGCATCCTTTACCAGCGCTTTTTTTTTTTTTTTTTTNGGGGGGGGGATTGTATGGTGTTCTTTTCCACGCCATATTAAAAGAAGAAGTTTAGGTTGATTTTCAATACAGATAGTTCGAAAGACTGGGAGAACAGGACTATGGAAGCCTCGAGCTGGTATTAAAAGAGCATACTGGAGCATAATTTTGCATGTTTGAATCCAATAAATACAACCTGCATGTCACACTATAGGTTAGCCATTTTCCAAAATATACTATTGGAGCAGTAAAGTTTTTTTTTTATTTTTCCCCAACTTTCCAGACTGCCATTGGTTTCTGTTTTTTTTTTTTTTTCCAGTACTATAAAATNTTTTTTTTTTTTTTTTTTTTTTTTTTTTGTCAAAGTTACTTAATTTAACTGACCCAACGCAGAGAATACACAGAAGAAAATGTGTAGCTCCGTCAGCGAATATAGTCTCAGGGGAAGACAGCTTTTACTGACAAATTAAATCGCAACAACCAAGTGTACGTGTTACCAGGCAAAACACTGAATTTTCACCTCAACATTTGATTTTGAAAGATTATGAGATTTGGCAAAATAAATAAATATGGTTTTATATTTTGGAAAATAAATGGCAGTAATGTAACATGGGCTTAAACCTGCAAAATCATCAGTATGGTCCTTTAAATGATGTGTTCATCTATCACTGGGCACAGTGGCGAATATCAAGCTATGTCTTTATGAAACTGCTGAACTGAATGATAGGAAACACAATTTCCTGTCCTAATCTGCTCAAGAACATCTAAAACTGCATTCTCCCAGGAAATCTTCCCAACAAGAGAAACACTAAACAAACAATAAAACAACTATAATGTTTTGCTAATCATGAAAATAATGGTTTATTTATTTATTTATTTATATTCACCTGGTATAATCAGACTGCCCATTTTAGCATTAATAAAACGGTTTAGAGGAAACGCTAAAATAGTTCCATTGTGCACACAATGACTCCACATCCTGTCATTGTGCAACTGAAACTCTGGTCAGCTTCTATCTGTGGTGGTATTTAGATCATTTGCTTTGTTTCTCCAGTGGAAAAACAAATCCAAAATTTTACTTAAAAATCTTAAAAGATAAAATGAAATGACAAAATTCCTTATGAAAGGCAAAAAAGGGATTGTCTGGATTTCCTAAAACCTGTCTAAAAACAACTTCCAATGTAAAGTGACCTGACCACTGAATGGTTGTCTGAGATGTGGGCAATGATTTGGAAGTTTAGAACCAACATGAGCTTTTTATCATTGCTACATGCATAAAAAAAAAAGTCATCTGTTGATATCTTCATCATAAATGGTAAAATGGTATCAATCTAGTGCAAATTGATTTCATTAAAAGTATGTAAAAAAAAAATCTAAATAATAGTACCATCTGAACAATGGTTTGGTTCAGAATATTAAAGGCCCAATCAGTAATTGTTTTAACCACAGAGGTAGAATTGAAGATTTAAGAAAAAGCATTTTGTGTGTTGGTTGCTCATAATGGAAGAATAAATATAAATATATATCTAATATTTTAACGTTAAAATATTAGGCAATCTGTGACAGTAAAAGCATCGCTGACATTCACAATGGGCTTTAAAGCATGTTGTCTGCTTCAAGTTTAGCTGAGTTGTTTCACTGCTTTGGCTCTTTGGCCTGTGGGCGTGGCCAGCGCACTACAGCTGCAGTTTGTTGGCCACGCCCACAGAACACATGGCCAAAAATGTCACAAACATTGGTAAAAAGCCAGTTTCATATACAGGCAGGTGCAGGCCTGTAGTGACAAATAACTGACATGGAACAATTATTTATTTTTTGTTATTACTGTATACTGGCCAAAATCCATGTTGTAGCTGGTACACAAGTGCACTGCAGGCCTGTCACAGCAGGCCTGCAGTGTAAGTTTGCTGTTCAGACAACGAATTAAAAATCTAGAGTTTGCACTGAGGTGTTAATCAGCCTGAGGAGAACAATCCATATTAGGCCAACTGACTGTCAGACTGCAAACATACCAGCTTGAACTCGAGGTCAAATTCCATGGTTGTGTGCTTTTCTCTCGTGACTCTGTACATGCTGAGTACTACAGCTCCTCCATTTTGCAACATCCCACTGCAGTCTACGCCTGAGAGAGTGTATTCTGGTTGGAATATCCCATTTCATTCCCATTTCTGTTGACTGAGCTTCAGCTTATTATGCAGCAGCAACTTCTTCAGTAGAAACAGGTAAGTCCATCCACGTCATTTTCTCTACTTTTAGACAGAAGGAATGATCAGTGCGTATCATATTTCAGAAGAGATAAAATTCCTTCATAGTCAGGAAACACGTTACTACCAAAACAGGATTCAGGTGGAATAATGAACCAAGAATATTTAAAATATAAATGTTTTTTGGCATGAAACAGGAGAAAGTGAGTCCTTTAGGAGTTTCTTGTTTGGTTGTTTTTTTTTTTGTGTGTGTGTTCCTGTTTTTTCTTTCGTTTTTAATGAACAGGTCCGACATTGCCTTATGACAGTTGTAAAGCTGCCAATCCAGGATGGAGCCTGTGGTTTTTATCTTTCAGTTGGTGCTGTCAGTCATTTCTGCAAATGGAATTTGATGACTGATGCAAATCTTAAAAAAAGGGATCTATATGCTGTCATGTCTTAGAATTTTCGTCATCAGTTTAACTTCATTTTATGAAACATGCAGTTGTACATTTTTCGCTTCATCCCCCCACTCTCAGCTCTTTTACAACATACGTTTTCCATATGTCAACACTGACCTCTTTCCACGTGTTTCAGAATGGCTCCACCCACACACCCAGCATCCCACTCAATCCCACCTTACACTCTGACCCAGCTGGCAAGAGAGTGGCTGGCAGAGGACACACCAAACTTTGNTCCCACCTTACACTCTGACCCAGCTGGCAAGAGAGTGGCTGGCAGAGGACACACCAAACTTTGATGCAGCAGGGGTTTGTGTGGGGTCAGGAGAAGTCGAGGCACGACTGTTGTGTAAAACACCGTGCAGCATCCTGGCAGGAAGGCCATTCTTCACCGCCGTGTTCACTGAGGTTGGCTGCACCACTGACTGGATATACCAGGAGGGAGCTGAGATTGGTGTGTGGAAAATTTGATCCAAAGAACCAAGGAATCTCATATATACAGCCTTTTTATTTTATTTTATTTTATTTTATTTTATTTTTTTTTTTTTGTTTTTAGCAAATTATCAAAATAGATTTATCTCCACCTAAAAGCATTTCTTTGCATCTTATGTACGTATTAATATTCATGATTTGCAGGTCAGTTCTGTCTTCACTATCTTCATCTCACCTCCTCCAGGCCCAGATGCCATCACCCTCACTGCTGTAGTAAGAGGCCCAGCAAGGTGCCTCCTACTTGGGGAAAGACCAGCTCTCAACTGCCTGGCCCGGGCCTCTGGGATCGCCACACGCTGCTCTCAGCTCCAGGCGATGGCGGCAGCAGCAGGCTGGCATGGAGAAGTGGCGGGCACACGTAAGACAACACCGGGCTTCCGTCTGGTGGAGAAGTATGCCATGCTGGTTGGTGGTGTGTCCATGCACAGGCAGGACCTGAGTGGGATGGTGATGCTAAAGGACAACCACATCTGGGCATCAGGAAGTATAAAAGAGGTAGATGGCTGCACCAATGTTTCAGTTAAAATGGCTCAGGCAGTGCATGTTCTCACAATTAATTAAAGAAGACTAAAAGTCTAAAAATACAAAAGTAGCCCTGTGAGGTTGTAATGTTCATTACCCACCTGAAAACAAAATGGATGGATAAAATATCTCAGAATAAGCTTGTCAGGCTCAGATGTATATTGTCAAACCTTCCTCATCTTTCATTAAGCTAAGCTGGACTTTATCAGCCTCAGCTGTAATTAACACTGTCAGTAGGATAACTTGCTATATGTTAGCAGTCAGGATAAATTATAGCTCAGGCTAGCAGGAATTCATTCATTCATTTGATGTATTGTATCAAAAATCAAATGTTGCAAAAGTATAAAATGTGACCTGCTGGTAGATGAAAACCCAGAAGATAAAATGCACCACTCCAATAGTATTTTTTTTTTTTAAGAAAATGTTGGCAGTAATGTCACATGTATGCCAGTGATACAGTATTTATTGGGCTCAAACATGCAAAATCACCAATATGCTCCTTTAAGGTCACTGAAATTACTCTTACATTCTTAAATATAATAAAAGTTTAAATTCACTTAGTATTTTGTGTGTCAAATGTCACCATCAGTTTCTTTTTTAAGTTTAACTTCTATGACTATTGTAAACAGAAAAGTCACAGCAGCAATGCTCTTAAAATCGGTTGTTCTCTACACTCTGGTTGTTGCTCTAGGCTGTGAAGGCGGCTCGCTCAGTGTGCGGCTTCAGCAGCAAGATTGAGGTGGAGTGCCGCTCAGCAGAGGAAGGTGGCGAGGCGGCCAGAGCAGGAGCAGATATTGTTATGCTGGACAATTTTCAATATCAGGTATAAATATTAAAGGTCGCCTCACCTTTATCATCAAAATATGGGGTATCTAGTCATGCAGATACAGTTTGTTTTCTTTGCTCCAATTCTGAGACATCAGCTACTCAGCCATCTGCCACCACCCCAGTACAATGTGAATAAATGAATGGCTTTCCTGGAAGATTTCATGCCTAAATCCCCACTGCTGTCCAACCCCCAACCCCTGACTTATTTCACCTTTTTTTTTTTTTTTNGCCTTTTTTTTTTTTTTTAATTTTAGAAACCTTTATAGAAAGCTAATCTTTTGCTTTAGTTTTAGCCATAGCCCATTTTCATTTAAAAACAAATGTTATAAACCTCACTGGGTTTGAGAGGATTTCTTTATGTATCAGCTCAGAACTTATCAATCAACCCACACACCTGCATGATTAAATACCTCTGGGGTAAATAGGAGAATGTTGGGTGTTTTTTTTTTTTTTTTTTTTTTTTGCATTTTAGGTGAACTGACACTTTAAAGCAAAGTCTGAATGCAGGTCATCTCTGTTTTTATGAGATACTTCCCACTTGTCTCCCTCTTTCTCCATGAAATCATGAATTCCTCCTCCTGTCTCTGTTCTAGGAGCTCCACGTTGCAGCTCGTGCCTTGAAGGAAGAGTTCCCATCTCTACTGATAGAAGCCAGTGGAGGAGTCACTCCTGAGAACTTACCCAACTATTTCTCCCCACATGTGGACATCATTTCCCTGGGCTGCATAACGCAAGGATGTCCCGTTGTGGATTTCTCTCTTAAGGTTCAGAAACAAGTTGCTCATTGAAGTTCAAAAGGATTGATGATCACCACCAGGGCTGGCCTTAGCTTTTTGTTGGCCCAAGGTGAGAGTTTCCTTTTGGGTTCTCATCTACTTTTTTTCTTTTTTTTTTTTAACCCACATGGCATCAGCTGAAACTGGAAATCTTGTTTTGGAGTTATGTGGTGGTGGTGGTGTGTGTGTGTGTGTGTGTGTGTGTGTGTGTGTCTGTGTGTGTTGGATGGCACTGTTCCCAGAGACATGGAGCTACGTAAGCTCTACAATGAAAGAAGCAATTAAACTTTAACTTGCCATCATAGTAAAAACTGGAAACTGGGAAATGAGGGCTATGGTGAAAATAACCTGAATAAAAAGCTTGGAAACATTTGAGACTCGAACACTGTACTACATACAGTATGTACTGATCTTAAAATTTAACAAAAAACTAAATTTCCAAAATATTTGGTTGTCTAGTAATTCAGATAACTTTACTTTGAACTATAGTTTCAAAAAAATGTTCTTTTGTGAATACATGATTTAAGAAAGAATGTGCCATATCAAGTAAAAAAAAAAAAAAGANAAAAAAAAAAAAAAGTATATATTTTTTATTTTTAAAAATAAACATTTTCTCCCGACTTCCCAGCAACTCAAAGGAAAAACTCTCTGCAAGAGGGGCTCCTGGGAAAAGGTGGACACTAGGTGGCGACCTCGCTCACCTATTTCATGTGAGCACCAATAATAGCATATACAGAAAGTCCCACATTTACTGAATAGGATAATTTTGTGAGATTTGGTGCTGGTGGTTAGAGAAGACTTTAGAGTGGTTATTCAGCAAGATAAAATAAAGACTGCTGTGCTTTGGTCTACAGTGAAATACTTTAATACCTTACATCCTGTTTTCTCTTTGTATGTCATGTGAACTGTCACATGATAAGGACCAAAGGAGAAGAAAAACTAAAGTGTGTTTTTTTTTTCTAGGGGAGTCTCAAAATAAAGTAAAACACCTAACTGAAATATCAACTCAGTATCAACTATGTACTGCATATCCACTTAAATGTGCATTTAAACAATGTCAAACAGGCATTATTTAAATAGACACTTAAACTCTATCTTACTTTGCATACACAGCCACCAGATAAATTATCCTCTGCCTCTTTTACCTAGAAGGAAACCATTGCAGCATTGTGTGCACACACACACACCACACATCATCAGAAGTATCACAAGTCCTAACCTGTTATTAACTGGGTAACAAGGTAACCTGATGCTGTGGAGGCCTGCACTGATCGCCAGGCTGCTGCAGATGCTGAGCCTTGGCCTGTTATAAGGGAAATAAACAACATCTCTAAATTGTGTATTAGACATTATTTTTAATGTTGAAATCTATCTTCTCACACACAGTCAAAGTTAAAGCATTAATTTTATAACAAATAAAACCATAGCTTTAACTGAAATCTAGTCACTTTAGTCAGGTATCTCTCCCCTAAAGTGTAGTTGGTATTTATGTTAAAGATATTCCATGTTAAAGCCTCATTAGGTTAGAGTTGTTGTTGACAGATGAATCTTAATATTCTTCAGGAAGTGACCAAACTCTGAACAGGTACGCTGGCACAGGCTGGTCAGCACTCCTCCTGATACGTTTGTTCATTTGTTATTTGATTTTTCTGTGCAGTGTTTTCTATATTCGGAGTTTGGGGATGATAATTATTTTATGAACCTTTTATGAACTCTTTGCTCTGTGAGTGTTTTTTGCTTGAAGGACTCTGTTGTTTTTCTTTTTCCTGATGAGCTGCTGGCTGTATGACTGGAACTGGCTTGGTACTGCTGGCATTTAACATCTATTAACTGTCTTCTGCTCTGGGGTGGNGTGGGGGGGAGGGCTTGATATTGTCCCAGGCAAGATACATGGCAGGACCTGTGTCATGATTTCATTTGAGCAATTCTGTCACCAAAAATAGTCATGCTCTTTTCCAATAGACTTTTTTTTTGTTTGTTTTTTGGCCAAAAAGACTTCCGTGGCTGCAGTTGTAATTTCTAGTGTTCATGGATTCATTAAGCATGGATCACAATCACAATGCCTGCAAATTAACAGTGAAGGGGAACAGTGACTGATTATAATCTGAGATAATCTAAGATTATCTCAGATAATTTGTTCAAATGTGTGGCATTTGTTCAATGCCACACATGATGAACAAAAATAATAATAATTAAAAAAAAAAAAAGATTTGGGGCCTTGCTAAAGTTTGCCCTGCATGTGTCTGTGCCTGGTTATAATAATGGCGATAATGGTGCCTGGTTGTAAACTGCTAAAACAGCTGAGCTGATGTTCTGCTGTATATCAAAAATGCTTAGTATCCAAGTCACTGCTTAGTCAGCAGTCAGCAAAGTACCAACATATATTGTATTGAATCACATCATACATTTAGACCTGACACTGGAGGAATGTCTTTAGATTTCTGTGCTTCATATATGGAACAAACTACAAAGCACCTTAAATTTGAGCTCGCTGGTATTGATGATTAATGAACCATTTCAATAACCTGATTTCAGAGCTTGTTATATTTGACTCTTATTGCTTTTAAATATCTGATATTAAGAACTGTATCTGGTCTGTTTTATGTGTTGGATATTTTGACATGAACTGGATTTGTGTAGCACTACATTATTGCATCTCATTTGATTTTATTATTATTATTATTATTATTAATTTCTTTTGCTTTTTCTCATTGCAATTTTTTTGTAACTTCACACCATTGTAAATGAGGATCCTTCCTCAGTGATAATTGAAGATGAAATAACTGCTGATTGTAATGAAAGTTTAAATAAAAGGTTAATGATAAATGAAGTTGTACAGTTTTTCATTATGACAAAATGATCTGCCAATGACGTGTTCTTTTCATGTCACATAAAACTATTTAAGAAAAAAATCTAAATAAGGGAAGCAGCAATCACCAAAGAAAAGGGGAAGCGTGAGGGAAACAAACATGTTCTCAGAGTATTACTGAGAGTAACATGTCACAACGACTTTCTACAGAAACGCCCTAATTAAAAAAGCAGACAGGAAATGTTACACACACTTATACTTACCACTTCTGTTTGCTTTGAGGAGAGTGATAGGAGAGATGTTTGAGCAGGGTGGCATCTTCCTGCTCACCTACATGGTGACTGTTGGTAAGCTGTAAAAATCTCTATTTTTAATAATTTATGAGAGAAAACATATTTTCAAAATTAAATATTTAAGGAAGCTTCATGTGCAACTATTGTGCAAGTTTCTGTTCTTTATGTTTGGAGTTTCAAGCCTCAGTTTCAGGCTTGAGAAACTGTCTGCTAACTGCAACAGTTCAGGAAATTCATTTCATTGCATTCGAAGTCCAACCACAACCTCATAACATAACCTACAATATACTAACTCGGGTTGTCGGAGGTGCATTGATCTTTTTCTGTATCATATATCACTTAATGCATTTGATACTAAGCAACAATTCGACAAATTGTTCAACCACTAAGATACTTTGAAAACAATTTTATAGGAGTGGTGTTATTGTATTATTACGGTATCCCAGTGCAAAACTGACAAATATTATGGAAAATACTTTAGAGCCTCTTATTTTTCTACAATTTGTCATTTGCACTGGAACATATCACTCCAAATATTGCAGAAGTTGGTTTGATTCAAATAATTTGGAGAGCTTTGTCATTTAAATTAAAATTCTATATGGATCATATTTTCTCAGTTATGGTCTAAATATTCCACCTTAAAAGTGAAGGTTTTAATGGGGTGTAAAAATGTTTAAAAAAGTCAGGAAGTTAAAGATTAGTAGTGCACATAATTACAGTGTAAATATAAAGCTGAACAAACAAAGTGCTGAACAAATATCTTCCACATATCTTGCACTTTGCCTTAAATGAATTAATTGATTTTGTTTGTAAAAGACATTAAACATTGTTGTTTTACATTATATTAGTTTTTAACAAAACAGACTACAACCATCTGTAGTGTTGAGTACTTGACAATGTTTAATCACTAAGTTATTTATTGTCATTAAATTATTGTAGTATTCTGAAATTCTGGACATTTATTAATAATAGTTTTAAATTCCATGCAAGCATCCCAACCAATAAGATGAATGTTTACAAACTCAGTTATACACATATGATTTTCTTTTCATAAACTGCAGCCATCCTGTCATCTTTGGCCTTCAACATTGATACTACACACCCAAACATCTACACTGGGGAAGAAACTGATTATTTTGGATACAAAGTTCTCCAATTCATATCTGGTGGGAAGAAAGGGTGAGTGTTGGTATTTCAGGTGACATGCTATGGCTAATTGCCAAAACCTGTTAGCATTTCAAATGTACATATCAAATATTTTTGGAATTCTGTCATAATTACATTTATGCCAAGGATAAATTTGCTGCTCAGATTTCCTTTTGTTCCAACCAAAAATTTAGCCTTCATAATGTAAAATTAACAGAGATGGAAGAGAGTTCTGCTCTACTTTATCAGCATCTGTGAACAGTCAAACGTTTTAGTTTGATTTGTGGTTTCTCACATTCATATCCTGTGACTAAACACCATCACAATGTGCTCATATAGTGTACATTGCTGCTCTAGAAAGTCTATTCTCTATTTTAGTTTAAATTCTATTCTTGAATGTACAAATTGTGTCAACTTGGCCAATTTATCTCACGAGAGTACTGCTGTTACGATTTCCATGTGCTGTGCATCTCATTCACAGGATTTTGGTTACTGCACCACAACAACTCAATGGATCTGGAGGAATCTGCAGACCTGATCAAAAGCAAACCCATCAGTGCTTCAGTCCTCCGGGTACATAAATGTGGTTCCTGAATATAAAAAAAAAAAAAAAANAAAAAAAAAAAAAAAGAGGCAAAAACACAATGTTCAACTACGTAAGATTTGAAATATCAAATACTAATCAACTGCTACTGTTACAGCAGTTTCTCTCACAAACATAATAGCCCCAGTCAAGCACTTTGGACTGTCAGTAGCTACAGATTCAACACGCTCCCAATTCACTGTAAGGAAGTATCAAACTCAATATGTTTCGTTTCTTCAAAGTTACAATTTTTCTTCAATTAACTGTGCAAAAATTCAAACTGATGAATCAAACTTTGGCCTCTCTTTCATTCTAATCTAGGTCTGCAGTCCAAGTGTCGTCCATGAATGTGATGAGAACTCCTACGTGAACAGCATATGTTACAAATTTACTGAGAATTTTCAGCAGTTCTCCTATTTCACACCTGCATTCCAAGGTACGACCTCCAAGGAAAGCTAATGTAAATGTTCTGGCCGGGTGTTAGTGATGCTTTTTGTAATGTCTCTCTTGTACTCAGTCATTATTTTTAATGCCTTGTCATGACTCAAAATTAATCTGCTACTCTCCATCTATATTTTTGATCAGGATGTATAAAGAAGTCGGTGGACCTTGTCTTTCTTTTTGATGGATCAGAAAGTATGAATGCTGAAGACTTTAAACAAAACAAAAATTTCATAGTGAGCATTATGAACAGCCTAAAGAACACATCAATCAAGGTTATTGCACTACTGTAACAATAGATTATTTATAACGTACTTATTTGCTGAACTTAAATAATATACTGTTAAAAAATGTAAATAAACTTCTTTTTTTTTTTTGTCTTTTCAGTTTGCTGCAGCTCAGTTCTCCTCAAATACCAGGAAGGTTTTTGACTTCAATGACTATGTAGCAGGTCGAGCCCTCGATAAGCTTGATAAAGAAATCCATATGAAGGATCTCACCAACACACATAAAGCTCTATCATTTGTATTGTAAGTCAAACACTTTGAGCACACATCCTGGGAAATATTGAAACATGTAGCTGGTTTTGAGGGAAAAATCCACACACACACACACACACACACACACACACACACACACACAAAAACAAAAACAAAAAAAAACATCAACTGGCAAAGAACTACTTTATATTTGGAGGGCTATACAGGGAGAACTGGCCAGTCAGATAAAGAGTGTCAGTGTTCCAGTGCAGCTATAGCTAACTAATAACAGAAACTGATGTCACGTTTTATCTTTTTTGCATCAGCATTCAACAATCATACAGGCAGAAATCCATCTGAGACAGAGGGGTGTCCAAGGAGGGACCTGGGGTGGTCCCCACAGATATTTGACTGGTCAACTAGCATATGCAGATGAATGGGTTTTCTTTCTTTCTTTCTTTCTTTTTTCTTTTCTTTTTTTTTTTTTTTTTTAAAGCTTAAACATTTTCCTTGAGTTTTGTGTCAATATTCTAAAATAAATGGGGTCATTCCTGTGACCCCAGCTCTATAGCACAGTAGAGCATATAATGGGTTAGGGTTATTCTGCTAATGCACACTTAATGTGCATTAACAGAATATTGAACTGGGAACATAGGACCATGGGAACATAGATATGCTTCCAATATGTGTATCTACACTAGTCAGTATCATTTGAACCAAGCTAAAACAAGGATTGTTTTATCAACAACGCATCCCATCAGGCTTTGACTGTAGCTTAGACTCCTGCTATATGGTCACTGATAAAACTCAATTGTTTACAGATGCTAGTAGCACACAGGCTAGCTGAATAAGGGGCAGGACTTTGATTGGAGGCATAGATAGCTCTTAGCAAAAGTCACATAAGCTTCATGTCCTAACTGTTGTTGAATTGCTGGTAAATTAGCTTTGCTAATTTTATGATAGATTAATTTGGTTTTCTGGTAGCTCTGGTGCATTAATTATAGTAACATGTCATGTCCATGTATTTTGAATATTTTAGCCTTTACTGGAGAAAAGATGACACAGAGGGACAGAAAATGTTGCAAAACTACAAATACTATTGTATGATATCGCAGCTGCATGCTCGGAATTGCATGAATCACAAAATACAGAAGAAGTACATCAAACATTGAGGGAAATAGGCACAAAAGTACATTACAACACATTAAAAAGTATCTTCTGGAATGAACTGAATATCACAGATGATGGTATCTATACAAATAAGGGTGGAAATTTCTCTTTAACAATATATTTATTGATTGGAGTACTGAAAAGGAGCATGATAAATTTGAGCATGTCATCTTGCACTTTTTTTTTTTTTTTTTTNTTTTTTTTTTTTTTTTTTCCAGGGATTACATCCTAGAAAATCAAGCTGCAGGTGCCACTCACGATGCAACCAAAGTTCTGGTGCTAATCACTGATGGAGATCCCACTGATACCAACAAAAAGAAGATTCTTGAAAAATATGAAAGTAAAAATATAATTCGATTTGTCATTGGGGTAAGCACTAATGTCTTATTTTTTACACTGGGCAATTCGTTAATGATTATATTTCTTTAGCTGCAGAGACCACCATATGTTGGTGTACCTCAGGGATCAGTTCTTACAGCTTTCTGCTTTCAATGTACATGCTAATCTTAGGACACATCAGTCATCAACATATCTGTTCACTGCCATGCAGACAATAGTTATATCTCTCAGACCCTAGTTTGGTTTTGAGAATTTAGGTGTAATTTTTGTCTGCTTCATAAATTTAATCAAGATGCAAATGAAGTGGTTACATTTATATCAATTTAGAACAAACATACAGAATTATACATGATTGTATATTCTTGTGACTTCATGCTGTTAATAATAATAATTTATTCTAATAATTCAGATGTGGCTACATACTGTATTCTAATTTCAACTAACATTAAACCTTCTTTTCTGCTGGTCAGTGTATAAAACCAAAACTTTGTAAATGTAGCTTAGTTTTAGAGTGAAATTGCTGATATATATTGTTACCCTGACAATATATATACAGGTATTTATATATAGTTTCTTTATGTTTGGTCTTTGAATGTTGTTTATGTTGCTGATATCACACTTAATAACTTCAGGCTGTATTCTGGTTTCAGGTCAAAGTCAACAATCTGGATAAACTTCAGCTCATTGCTTCAGATCCAAAACACAACAATTCTTTCTTAATTCAAGACTATAATGGACTCACAGGAATCTTGGAAAATTTTCAGAAAAAGATCTTTAAAACTGAAGGTGATGTTAAGCTGAGTTTTATTCCCTTTGCTGAAGAAGAACATTGTTTTATTAATGGATATTATTTTCCTCATTTGCCCCTCCAGCATTAACATGTACTGTCCTGTATTTAGGCACCAAAGAAGCTAGGGCAGGAAACCTGACCAATGAAATGTCTCAGAGTGGATTCAGTGCCGTCTACTACAAGGTGAATAAATGTAACAAACTCAAGACAAAATTCAGAAACTTAAAGAAATCTACATACTTTATGCACTACATCATCACTGTTTCCCCTAAATATCCTTAGGCTGTGCAGGTCAACAATACTGTCTTTTGACAGGAAACTCATTTTGTCAAATTTCCCACATAAAAAATAATAAGGAACATCGTTGTCATGGTAAAGTATTTTCTTTAAATATGAGGTTATTTTCTTTAAATATGAAGTTATATTTTCTTTAAATCCATGGATACCAGAGAGCCCACGCAACAATAGCTTGTAAGCAAATATATATATATATATATTTTTTTTTTTTTTTTTNTTTTTTTTTTTTTTTTGAAGATTTCAATATGCTTGCTGATTAACCCAAAACTCAGTAGGTTATAGCTAATGTACAGACCTAGATGGTGACATTTATGAAAAACCTGATTTGGTTTGTTCACAGTGCACAGAAAAAAATCAGACATGTGTCACATGTAGGTTAAAATAAAAAAAAAAACAACAATCAGATCTGGACCACTTCAAGCATGTAATGTGAACATAGCATTTGTTAAAGAGCCCAATGTTTTGAGAGTGTGCGTATAAGCCACCAAAACTGGAAACATAATAAATCAAAATAGTGTTATAAGAAGTTAAAAGTTAAGAAGTATTAAAGTTAGTAGTTTTTCTCCTTCACCAAGCAACTACACATCTAACGTTCAACATGCTGTTTGTGTTTTTTACTGCAGCTAGTCAGACTAAATGGCTGAGCTGTGTTCTCTCCTTTGCATTGATCCATGTGTCACTGTGAGCATTTCTGTCAACAGGACACTTTGATTCTGGGGTCAGTGGGGTCAAACAGCTGGCGTGGCTCGCTGTATGAACGTCATGGTCCAACTGGGGCAGAAAACCAAATTGAAGATCCAGACATGCAGATGAACTCTTATATGGGTAATGAGCAAAACAAGATCCTTGCATTGTATCTGTACTTTTAGTTGAATACTTTTTTGAAAAAATTGGCTTATATACTGTATTTATTTATCTATTTATTTTAGGGTTCGATTTTATGTGATAAAACAGATAGTATATAGATACTGTAGGTCGACTTTCACTTGTCACTCTAAATCAGGACTGGCAGTTAGGATTGACCACAGGCTACTTTTTGTCTGTGATCGTCATAGTGGGATTTACAGGCATGGCCTATAAGTTTTAAATATTTTCATTTGTTCTAATATATTTCAACTTATTTAAAAATAAATATATTTTTAAGACTATTATAACTGTTGGCCTAAACAGCAGCCCAGCAAAATGAACCTAGCCACTGCAATGAACTTTACTAAATCTTAAAAGTAGTGTAAATGTGTGGAAGACCTGACATCATCTGGAAGTGATTTGCTAGGCCCTGACACAGTTAGCATGCATATCACACCTCTGCTAAAAATTCTCCTACATTTTTCCCTTACCTTGATGCAAACATATAATGAAAGTCCCCAAAGACAGACTAGTGAAAATTAGCATTAACATTATGGCAATTTTTAACTAATTGACAATAAAAAAAGAACCCACCTCAAGCTCTTACTACATTTTGAACGTGCAAGAACATCAGACATTACATTTCATAGGCACACACACACACACACACACACACATTCTTGAGTGCTCTTGAAGTAAATGAATGCTGCTGCTGGCTTGTCCCTGCATTTTCAACTTAGACTATGAAACTATTGCAAGTCTACACTGTCAAAACACAAACTGAAATTAACCTAAAAGTACAATTGCCACTAGATAATGATAATGCACACTTATAGTGGGCAGCCAGTTTGATGAAACCGTTAAAAAGGAACATCTCAGATTTTGTCAGGGTCCAAGTATAGTTCAAGGGCCAGATTTGCCCCCATAGGCCACTATTTGCCAACCCCTGCTGTAAACAATAGACAGTAAACTTTAGTTTTGTTCTGTTTTTTTAGACACACATTAATCCAATTTCTGTTTTTAAAACTAAATGTTACACTTTTTTTTTTTTTTTTACCCTATTTCTGTTTTTAAAAACCAAACTTGGTTTTTAAAAACAGAAATAGGGTTAATGTGTGCATAATGTCAGAGGTGTAACACTCTAATTTAGCAGATGTCATATGTGACTGTGTTAATGCAGGATACTCTGTTTCTGTGGGAGAGAAGAACAATGCTACTCTGTATTTCACGGGTGCACCAAGATTTAATCATATAGGACAAGTTGTTGTTTTCGCACGTGACAGCACGACTTGGATCGCAGCTGAAAGAATAAATGAGGAACAGGTTGGTAACTGCTTTGGGGAATTTTTTAGGTGATCTGTTTTATAGTTTTTATAGTGTTTTTATCAAATGAAAATAAATCTTTTTTTTTTTTTTTCTATCACAGATGCTGTTCATAGCATTTTTAAAAATTATCCTTTAAATGTACAATTTAACTGTGCTTTGTTGGCATAAAAGTTTGTACAAGTAAGACTAAGATACTAAAATTATTCCTGCTTATTCAACTAGAACAAAGACCTGCTTTTCCTTTTGCCATAAAGAAATCCAGCAGATTTCCTTGGATAAAAACCTGATGAATGTCTTTATTTTGCATCTATTGACTTCAAAATGCTAAGAGTGACATCTCTGAAGAAAAGAAATGCAAGAGACTTGTGCAGTATGTACGAAGGCCAAAAAGCATCATTACTGTGGTTAAAGAGAGGAAACCAGAGTATTTCCTTGCTTTATGCCTTGGCACACATATGTACTTGCAAAAAAACAGCATGCGTGAGTACATGAATGGGCTGGCTTGTGTTAAAGACTATAAAATAAATTTTTATAGCTTTCTCCAAAAATGGTTAAGAGAACGTACTGCACCTTCTTTTACTTACTTTATTTAAATCCTCATTTATAACACACATTTTTCAGATTGGTTCCTACTTTGGTGCAGAGTTGTGCACATTGGATGTCGACTCAGACAGTAACACGGATTTCCTGCTAGTGGGTGCTCCTCTCTTTTACCAGCCTCAGAAGAAAAGAGAAGGACTGATCTACGTCTACTCTCTGTCACATGAGGTGAACTAACACACACTGACCATATCTGAGCTTTCATGAAGTTACTCAGAGCTAATAATGAGTTTATTAGCCATCTTTCTTAAATAATGTCATTTCACATCAGTGGAACAAGTACTCAAATCCTCTACTTGTGTGAAAGTAGTAATGCTACAGTGGGAAAATAGAGAAAAAAGTTAATTTTTTTTTTTTTTTTTTAAGTCCTGCAATGGACTTATGTATTAGTTGTAAAATCTGCTCAAGTATCAAAGGTAACAGGACTGATTATGAAGGATGGTTACTGTAGAAAGTATAATAATATGAAAATACCTTATAGGACATTTTAGAATGAAATGATTAAAAATTTGGAATGGAAAAATAATGAAAAAATAATGAAATTTATAGGGATGTTTGTGATATTTAGATCAGTTGCTGGATTACACTTTTGAGTAAATTCAACTCTACAACCCAGTATCTGAGGAAACAAACTTTTTTTGTCCGTTTCCCACAGATGAAGCTGATAAAAGAGATGAATGTCTCTGTGCCGTCTCTGGGCAGATTTGGTACCACCATCTCCAGCCTTGCAGACCTGAATGGAGATGGACTCCGAGATGTAGCTGTTGGAGCCCCCCTGGAGGATGATAACAGGGGGGCTGTGTACATCTACCTGGGTGACAAACGCAATGGGATACGCAGCACACTCAGCCAGGTGAGCGTGAAAGGAGGCTGTCTTTATTTTTCCTAGAGGAACCTACTGGGTAGCACTATGGATGAAGTCAACGCAGCAGCTGTGTGGGCGACAGGTCACCATGATGAAAAGATTTGGACACAGATCAATAGCCAATCAATTACTAGTGTTAGATAGATATGGATTTCTAAAAATAAATGAGGCTAATATTGGTCTTTTAATAAAAACAGGTCATCATCTGCTGACATGATTGAGGATAAAGGACCATACTGGTGGTTTTGCATGTTTGTGGTTTTGCATGTTTGCATGTTTTTGCATGTTTGCATATGTATACAGATAGATAGATAGATAGATAGATAGATAGATAGATAGATAGATAGATACACACACAACTTGCATACACATTAAGTTACTGAAACGTTAAGTTTCCCAAACATATTACTGGATCAGTAAATATTGTTTTTCCTACCTTCCAGACTGCCACTGGTTTCAGTTCATTCCAAAATACAGGACCAGTTTTGTATTTATGGAAACACTGAATTCTGATCTGTTCTTGCAAGTTTTGCATGTGAATAATAGAGTTAAAGATATTAAATATCAGCACAAAATATCAACTAAAATTCAGTTTTGACACCAAAATGCTGGAATTGGTCTCCAAAACCCCAGATTGCTCAAACCTTGAGCAGGTGAAAACCAAAACAGGCAGGCTTGACTTTGAATGAGCACTTTTAAAATATTGTCATCAAACCTGTGTGCAAAACATGACATGCTTCATGTATCAAACTGTTATTCCAGAGAATCATGGGATGGAAAATAAAGCCTGAGCTGAGGTTCTTTGGACAGGCCATCGATGGGAACATTGACCTTGATGAGGACGGACTCACAGATATTGTGGTTGGATCATATGGAGCAGCTGTTGTCTTGAGGTATGGCTGCTGTATATATAAAAGAATATAGATACAGTAAGGATGTATAATACATATGCAAATTCTGGGAGATAAAATAATCAAACCATTATTCTGCTGTGTCAAAATATATTCTCAGTCCTTAAATCCCAATAATTCAATCAGAGATTTGCTTTAAAGGGTTTTTTAATTATATGTAGATCTGTACTTTCATTACTTTATTACTTCAGTTTACTTTATTTGATTCAGCTTCAGAATTGCATTGTGAGTACATTAGTTGGGTGTGTCTATATAATGACATATCTCACCACTTCTCATGAAGTATAATAGATATCATATCACAAATAAATAATACATTCTGCCTGACATTTTTATGTGAAATTTATCTGAAAACTGATTTTGGCAGTTGGCTTAAGTGAAATTTTATATTTTTAGAACATGTTTTTCCAGTTTCAAAATCAGTTCACAGCACCAAAAACAGCTCAGGAACTGTTGTCTTCAACCAGTCAGGTTTAGGAAAGATTTTGAATTTTATCCAAAAATATATTAATACAGCAAAATGAAATTAGATGAAATGTTGGTCAAGGATCAAGTGATTAGTTTTTGGTGTGGATCTAGGAAATTGTTAAAGAATGTCTTAGCATTGTGGAATTTTTTTTTTTTTTTAACATTTTCACCATTTTATCATGAACTATTGCTGTTACTTGAATGAAACAAAGGGCACATGAATTCCATGATTTTCTATCTCTGTGTTGTGTATTTGGATCCAGATTCATTGCTTATTTTTCAATAGTGTGTGTCTCTATGTTTGTCATGTTGTCAGAAAGCAGTGAGAAAAGTTAAACTGAGCTGCTGTTGCAACACTTCTTTGTCTGATCTTCATTTTTTAATAGCTGGTAGCAAAGATATTTTGCAGGTCCAACAATCAAATGATTTTGTTTAACAGGTCCAGACCTGTCTTCAGCGTCAAGGCTAGTCTCTCTTTTCATCCTGCTGAGATAAACACTGATGAAATTGTCTGTCTGGGTAACACAGACATGATTCTACCAATGGTTAATTTAACACTCTGCTTCCACATGGAAGAAACAACGCACAGCAAAGCAGGTAGGGACCCCTTAACATTCACAATCCAGCTGATCTGTGTGTGTTTCTGGCTCATCCAAACATCCCGTTTGCCTTTTCAGGTGCAATGAGCTCTGGACTGAACATCTCATACATGCTTGATGCGGATCCCATGAGACAAACGTACCGAGGTCTCTTCAGTGAAACCAACAAGAAAGCCAGAAATCTTAAATCCACTCATGAGTTTAAGGATAAACAGACATGCTTCAACCACTCTGTATACATGATGGTAAGGAAATTTTATTAAGAGAAATTAACCCTCAGATCCTTTAAAGTGTTGGATAACATAACAGAAAACTATCAGTACCTCAGTTTGCGAGGTATCCTTTTCCTCTTGATTCTCTTGGTTTTTCCTTTTATTTTTATTTATTTATTTACTTTATTTTATTTTTTTGCCTTACCAAATATACTTTAAAATGAAGAAAGAAAGATTTCACAAAGTAAATTTAGACAGCATTTTCAAAAGACTAAAAGTTGTAAACTGTGGTCTTCTTTTGGCTATGAAATCATCCAACTTGTGCTTCTCTTCCAAATGAGAAAATTATAGAATTTAATCCTTTTTTTTTTTTTTTTTTTTGGCCTTTAACTTACAAACATTCAACATCTTGTAGGCTGGAAAGACAGCTCTAAAGAGTGTGTACGGAGAACAGCAGCTTTGCTCAAGTTGATCCAAATGTTCTTAAAACCTCTCAAACCATTCTTGCAGCATAAACAACTTTTCTGTTGTCCATTTGTACGAATCAGTAACCAAACACTCAGTATAGTATTTGAGTTAAGTATCACCACTATTTTGGGACAGAACTGGAATTTTACATCCTGACTTCTGTCTATGAAGGTTCTCAGTAGTCCTGGTCAGTGGATACCAGCAATAATAGTTCAAGGAAACTGGACTGTTTAATCTTGAAACATTTTGCCACTCATCCAAATAGCTTGATTTCTGCTAAACCTTAAATGTTGGGAGAAAAGTGTGGATATCTGCTGTACATTTTGGTTGTATATATCTTGGTGTGTTGAAGGGCAACAAAGTTTCCCCTTACAGTTTCCTTTTCATACTGTTCCAAGGACTAAAACTGTAATATATCTTAATGTTGAGGCTAAATTATCCAAGAAGAAAAATAGATTCATGACTAAATGGTCACAAAGATAAATCTCACCTTACTGTGAAGATATTTGTGATTTTTTTACTGAAAATGTCTCAATATGCAGATGATTTTCTCATTTTCTTGCAGAAATGTGTGAGAGACACATTATCACCTGTTAGCATCAGATTACAGTTTTCCCAAGAGGATAGTGGGAGCGCGCCTGGCATCCTGAATGTGGACAGTAACAAACAGGCTGTTATTGAGGTATGTGACTAAACTAAACTATCAGATGATCTGGAACAAATGAGAATACAATAGTGTTCAACATTTTAAAACATTTTTATAAGACATTCATATTTATGATCAAGTCCAGTCAAGCCAAATTTATTTGTATAGCCTAATATCACATCCAACGGTTGAAAGGGCTTTAAAAACCCACACAATCAGATTCAGAGCTTTGAGAAACTTTGAGAAACCATAAAGAACTTGAAGGGAGAAAAATCCAAACCAACTTGTTGGTTTGGATTTTAACACCTATCCTGGTCTCAAAGATCTGTGTTTTATTCAGTAATCTTTGGGATTCATAATTTTATTTGAATTAATTCTCTTCTCTTCAAACTGACGCTTTATTGTGTCATAACTGACTTATATAAATGTATAGGCATTTTTTTGATTTGTTCAACTCAATTTTTTTCCACCATGCCATATAATGTGAACAGAATGAATACTAACTGACATGAGAATTGTTGTTTCTTAGATCCCCTTTAAAAAGGACTGCAGAAAATATGACACCTGTGTCGCAGAACTCGAGGTGGATTTAAAGTTCATGTACGTATAACTGACAGATACATCAGAGCATCTGTAATACTAGGTTAATAAATGACATTCCTCTGAACACTATCTTCTTCTTGTTCTAGGAGCTCAACTTTGCTGGTGGTGCATCAGAATTACTTCTACGTGTTTGTGAAACTGGCCAATCACGGTGATGACTCGTATAACACCATGCTCACGCTGCACTATCCTGCAGGCCTCTCCTTCTCTATGATGACTCTAAATGAGGTGACACGCTAAATATACTGCCAATATGCTACATTTATATCTGTACGTAATCCAAAGCTGTTTTGGGTTGTTTCTGGCTCTGACTATTGAATTACACACTCACAGTTTGTGCGCTCTGTAGTAATTTACCTTCACTGATGTTCATTTTCATGAAGAAATATCCTGATGTAAACATGACGCAAGGCTTTGTCACATTTTATGTGTTATGTAAGGTAGAATTCAGAATGTTTTAATCAAGGGGACTGGGACTCTTAAAGACATTTATTTTATTTTATTTAACCTTTATTTAACCAGGAAAAGCTCACTGAGATTAAAAATATCTTTTTCAAGAGAGCCCTGGCCAAGATAGACAGCAATGACATAAAGTTACAAGTAACATAAAACATACAATAAAATGAGCGCAGCACAAAAAACTGCTTAAAGAATATGAACTGAAAGTGTTGACATTTGAATAAAATTTTCAAGAGAAATAATTCCCCCACAACACATCAGACCATCAAAAGCGTTATTACCTTTCTCTCATTTTATGGAGTTATATAGTAGGTGCATATATTAAATATTGTCAAAGTTGCCAAACTTGAAATTCATGCCTAAAGAAATGCATCCAGTAAGACAAACTGAACTCTTCTGACAGCTTAATTTTTGTTTTGTCCTTTTTGGTCTAAAAATCTGAACAGAACGAGTTTTTCAGTAAAGAGAAAGTACCCAGAATTGTCTGTTTTCACTCAGTGTGCACAGGACGGGAGATGCAGCAAGGGAGAGCGGAAAATGATCTGCATGTTTTTTTGCACATTAAAACATTACAAAGGTTTCAAAATAAATAAAATGTTCCTGTTAATGCTGTTTGAAATTAATTTCTCCTTTAAACTTGCCTGAAATATTTGTTGTACCAAAATTCAGTGATGTAAAGGCAAGTTCAAGCAAACTTGACTGAATAGAATTTGAACTAAAGGAGACACATTGTTCAAGCTAGTCTCTCTGTCTCTCTCTCTCTCACTCTCTCTCTCTCTCTCTCTCTCTCTCTCTCTCTCTCTCTGTGTGTGTGTGTGTGTGTATGTGTGTGAAACTTGTGAAACCTGTTTCTTACATAGTCCACACCACCAGCGCTGCACAGTTGTAATGATCTGGAAGGTGTAATGGACAAAACAACGTGTGGTATCAGCCTTCCTGTTTACCGCAGCGGATCTGTCGTGAGTCATAGTGCACAGACACTTATAACAAAATGTCAAGTTTCAGAAATGAAAGAACACTGACAAAGTGTGTGTGACCCTTTGCATCTATTCTACATTATTTTCTGTGGCCATTTTTCTTTCAAGGCATCATTTAAGGCTTCATTCCTTATTAATAATTTCTGGACTGACTGGAACGACACAATGTCAATGACCGTTTCTGCACAAAGGTAGAATTCTTCTTGTATACTAGAACATTCCAGGCTTTTTGTACTAAATATATAGATGTTTTTAAAAATGCATTTCACCTGTTTTTACAGTGATAATGGAAATTCTACCATTGCTTCCCGGACCAAATTCATCCCAGTACAATTTCAGATTGATCTGGCTGTAACAGTGTAAGTGGCATTAATGAAACTGCATCACATAAATATTTTTTTAACTTACCATCATCTCATTTAATTTGTTTGTTTTCTTATCAGCAGATCTTTTTCCACATAGTTAATCGCAAACTGTGATCATCTTGTGTTCTTTGCAGGAGAGACAACACCATCACCTACCTGAACTTTACATCAGAGGACCCTGCACCTAAAACAATAGCTGCTATCTATAAGGTAAACTGTAAGCTATTACAAAACATTTACATAACCATCTTTTATGGTTTGATTATTTATTTATTTATTTATTTATTTAAAATGTATGGAATTTTGGCTTTAGTCATCAGCCCATTCCTGTAATCTCCTTCTGCTGAAACACCACGAAGCAGCGCCAACCAAATTAAAAATATTACGCTTTTCCAAATAAATTACTGCAGGCTGGATCGCATGGCTGCTAAACTGCAGAATTAAAACAATTCTGCAAATTAAACAAAGCTGCAAAGTAAAACAATTCCGGATCCATGCATCAAATGGGGCATTTATTTAATCAAATTATCATTCATATGTTTTCACTTTTCATCAACCCAACATTAATCTTACAGCCCTGAAGATTCCTCTTTTGAGGGATTTGATGACACCCTGTGGCAACTGGTGATCACAGCAAGTGTGTTTTCACGAGGAAAATCCATTGAAACTGCATTACATTCACCTGAACAAATACAACCTCAAACAGCTTTGTAATATAAAAGAAAATACAGAGAGAAAGATTGCTCAGTTAATAAAGAGCGATCATCTTCTTTCTCACTAAACAGGATTATTTAGCGGAGCTTATTTATATCATTACAGCAATATTTCTTTTCCATATTTGAATTTTTCCTTTGACAAATGTGTCAATTTGTCATCAGTGTTAATTTTTGTGTTAAATAAAAATTAACTAAATCTGCTCATTTGAAAATAAAAATAATGAAGCATTTTCACAAATTATTGGCTCATTTATGTATCTTTCTCTAATTTCATAGGATTTATAAAAAATGTTATTTCCACTGTCACTCTCAGTGCCTTCTCCTTGTTGTACCTCCAGCACACACTAACGCAGATTCTCAAACATTTTTGAACCAAGAAAAGTACTGAACATATCAAAAACGTCTGAGTACCAGCTCACCAACAAAGTACCAACTTCATGTGTACATGTGTGTGCTGTACTATATTATATTGTATAGAAGTACACATGCACAAGGCATATTTTCAGCCAAAAAATTAAAAGCGAATGATCTTTAAAAAAACAATAACTATTTCTCAATAAAAAACCATTTTATTTGAGAATAATTTGCAATAATAGAATTGAAATAGATTTCAGTTGTTTTGATTCTGTACAGAAATTTAATCTGGCAACCATGAGGCGCTTTCAGTATCATTGATGGTACAAGTGCCACTGTTTGAGAACCGCTGCACTAATGTAACATAACATAAAATACAGCCATGAACAGCTAATCTGAGGCTTTTGTGTGAGCAGCTTATCAGAGAGTGAGGCTCAGTCGTGGATGTGTTACAGTTCAGTGATTCTTTAAAGGTTTAAAATGGATAAAATGTCTCTATTTACAGGTAGCAAATCTGGATTTTAAGGCTTTCCCTATTAATGTGTCCCTAACCTTCCCAACTAAACTGGGCCATAACTTTGAACTGAAGAACTATCTCGTCTCAGTCCATCAGGTAACAATAGAAAAATATACTTCTTAAAGGACCACACCGGTGATTTAGCATGTTTAAGTCCAATATATCCAAATCCACACATTACGAAATGACAACCATTTTCTAAAACATAAAACTGTATTTTAGTTTTCTTGTTATTTTGCCAAATCCCCTGATCTTTCAAAATCAAAAGTTCAGGTGACACATCTGCCTTAAAATGCAAAGTTTCACCTGCTAACACATACATCTGAATGTAGAAAGCATGGTCTTTTTTAATTTCTTGGTAAAAGGCATCTTCTCCTGGGACTATATTCCCTGGCGGAGACATACATTTTCTTCCATGCAATAAAGTTACTTTGACCAAAAATTTTAATAGATGTGTTGTTTGCTATTATGGCTTATGTATCTTAAGCATGTTTCAAGGCTCTTCCATAACACATATGCAGGTTGTATTGGGCTTAAACATGCAAAACTAGTAGTATGGTCCTTGAATACTTGCTGTTACTTTTGTATATAAAACTACAAATCCTTCATTCTTTTCTTGTTGTTAAAGAACAAAACTCAATGCACAGAGATTATTGACGTGACATCAGACGTAAGTGAAATATATTTACTATGTAAATATTCCAGCTGAAAATTTCATACTTTATAGTAGAATTAACAAATACTGTCTTTGTGTTTCAGTACTGCTCCCCAGAGAAAAACTGCAAATCCATCAGGTGTGACACTTTCATTCTGGACAGTTATCCAGCTGAGTTCATTCTGTCTGGAGAAGCAGAATTCCAGGACCTGAAGCAGCAGGCAGCGGTACGTATCAACAACAAGGCAAATTAACCGTAAAAGTCCAAAGTACCATTTATTATAAATACATTAATAAAAAATATAACATTAACTGACATACTCTCACTTTACAGAATGTTGCTTTCCTGAAACGATATACTGGAGACGGAGCAGAGGTTCGTTTTAAAAGCTTCATACAAGTCAGTTATGACAAACAACGATATGTTCAGGCATCTAGAAAACAAGAGGTGTGTTCAACTTGATTTTTGAATGTTTTCAAATCGCATTTATTCACTGCACAATAAAGACAGGTTAACAAACTTACAAATTTAATATTTTACAGGAAACTGACTTGTGGAAAAACATGGATACAACGATGCAATCGGTAAACTAAAACTTTTATCTACAGGAAACTGCAGGTCTGCAGTCAGTATCTCATGACCTACTATAACTGTCCAATGGTTTCTGTCCAACAGACGGATGTGCGGGTTGAGCTGATCATCCTTCCTGATCAGCTGCTGATCATTATAACAGGAGCAGGACTGGGACTCTTACTTCTCATCATCATCACTGTGATCATGTGTAAGGTCAGTACTGACAGGAATGTTTACAAATATAAAGGTTTTATTTCATAAACCACATTTTGGCAGGCCAGCCTCAAACACAAATGAATTAATTTTCCAACAATCTCAATATGATCTCTCAGTTTGACCACATTTATACCTCTTGCTGTAAAGTTAATTATTATAGTTTAATCAATATTGGATTTTTTTTTTTTTTTTTTTTNTTTGATTTTTTTTTTTAAATCTGTAAAAAATTAATCAGCTTATATGTTTTTTTTTTGTTTTTTGTTTTTTTTTGTTACATAAACACAGTGCCAGCCAATCATATTAAGCAACATAAACAAATGCTTAAGCTTCATTAGAGCCAGGGGGCTCTTTGAAAATCTACTTAGGGCCCTCAAAATGCTTGCAGATTTTGATCTGATTTCACACACATTCTTGTAACTGGAAATTCATTTCATTTTCATTTCATTTTATTAGACTCATGACTATATAGATGGTATAGAGTTAATTAAAAAGTAGCTATAAGTCTGTAAAATATTTATGTATTGTTTTTTTCTTTTTATTTTTTCAGTATACACGCTGACGATGTATCTGTGATAAGCCAATATTGTTTGTTTGATCAGGTTCTCTTAAAGGACCATACTGGTGATCGTGTATGTTTGAGCCTAATATGTTCAATTTTCATACATGTAATGTTACTGACAATCATTTCCCAAAGCATACTACTAGAACGGTGAGTTAAAAAAAAAAAAAATGTTTTTCCTACCTTCCAGACCACCATTGTTTCAGTTCATTCTGGTACGCTATTAAAATCAACTTGTTGATACTTGAAACATTCTTGGGATAGATAATCCATCATTGCCAACAAGACGTATATTCAGGTTTTTTCAAAGTTATGTCATTTTAGTGTTTAAGCACAATAAAAAGTGCAGAGTGAAAGTATGTCTCCACCGGGGAATATAGCCCCAAAAGAAGACCTGCTTTCATCAAAAAATGTAAACGACCATGACTTCATAAGGCTGTGTAACTATTAGAAGGTGAAACATTGATTTTTAAGGTGGGCGTATCACTTGAATATTTGATTTTGAAAGATTAAGAGATTTTGCAAAATATCAGGGAAGCTGAAATACGGTTTTATCCTTGGGAAATGGTTGTCAGTAACGTAACATATATAAAAATTTAATATATTAGGCTCAAACATGCATGATCGCCGGTATGGTCCTTTAAATAATAATTTAAACAATGATTTTCTACTGTGAAATTGTTTTCTTGTAACACAGATTAAACCTTATTTCAGGACGTTTGGTTAAAAATCATTTTTCTTGTGTCTGTCCTAAGCTGGGATGCTTCAAGAGGAAAACACTGGAGTATTACCAAGAACAGGAGGAGAAGGTTTCCCCTCAGCCTGACACCCCCACTCAGTCCAAGCCTGCACTGACCAACACATTAGACGACCAGTCACAGACCAACAAGCCTGACCAAACCACAGAGGCCAAACCGCTTCTGGATTCCGGTGAAAAGGAACACATCCCGACAGAAGGAGAACCAGATAAATCTGA
Source organism: Lucifuga dentata (assembly GCA_014773175.1). NCBI lineage: Eukaryota > Metazoa > Chordata > Actinopteri > Ophidiiformes > Bythitidae > Lucifuga > Lucifuga dentata. Next base: position 42,110 of record VXCM01000390.1, read on the forward strand.
CTCTGCTGCCGTCCACTGCATGAGCTGACAATAGGCTGCATGTGTGTGAGGTTATGTATCAGTAAACACACATCACTAAAACAGCTATTTCTCTCACAAAACCAACAAATTGTGATAAATGAGTTTGACAAGTGTCTTAAAGGTGAAATCTGACATCCACAAGGAATGCCACACTCCCCAATATTAAGACACAAAGACACAGAGATCTAACAGTGTCTGATTTGTAAATAATGAAAATGATGAGGGTGGGAGCTGAAATTGGTTTGATAGATCTGCAAAGCTACAAAAAACACCATCCTTATATAAATCCTTAAAGTTTTTCAAGCCTTTGTCATGCCACACAGAAATGTGGAGTCTGATAATGCAGGTTGAAATAAATGATTTTTTAGTAACGAGGCTAAGGTAGAAGCAGAAACAAATTTAAAATGCCTTCTGAATTGGTACCAGATTTTGAGAGTGGAATTTACCACTTGGTTGTTTGTAAAGCCAGAGGGGTTGATTGGGATTGAAGAGGTAAGTGGGGCTGATAAGCAAGTTGAGATGCTTAACTGTGCTTCTAACTTACACCATGGAGGATCCATTGCCTTAAACCAAAACAAAATTTTCTGAATGCGTGTTGCCCAATAATACATTTGGAGATTAGGGAGAGACAATCCGCCATTGAATTTACATCTTTGAAGTATGGATTTGCGGATTCTGGGTGCCTTTCCACGCCATAAAAAACAAGAAATATCCTGATCAGTGGTTTTAAAAAATGTTTTGGCAGGAATATGGGGAGGCATTGGAATAAAAACAGGAACTTGGGCAAAATGTTAATTTTAAGTGTCAATTCTTCCGATCAGTGAAAGAGGTAAACTTCTCCATCTTTGAAGGTCAGACTTAACTTTAGACATTAAAGGGGAGAAGCTGACAGAGAAAAGGGAGGTTATTGTGTTATTGTTCTGATAACATTGATCCCCAGGTACTTAAAGCCAGAGGGGCTCAGCTTAAAGGGAATATCAGACTGATTGAGTTGTAACGCCAAAGCATTGATGGGATAGCATTCACTCTTAGAGATATTTACTTTATAACCTGAGAATGAGCTGAATCTCTGAAGGAAGGACAAGATTGCTGGTATGGAATGAATTGGATCAGACACATACAACAATAAATCATCAGCATAAAGTGATAACTTAAATTCAGTGCCTAATTGCGATATTCCTGAAAAGATGGAAGAGGACATCAGGTGAAATGACAAGGGCTCTATTGCTAATGCAAACAATAGGGGGGATAAGGGACATCGCTGTCGGGTGCCCCGGGACAGAGTGAAAAATTTGGATTGAATGCCGGTGGTGGAGATACTAGCTTGGGGGGAAGTATAAAAAAGGCATATCCATGAAATGAATATGTTTCCCAGACCAAATTTACCCAATACTGTAAGCAAGTAGTCCCATTCAATTCTGTCGAATGCTTTCTCAGTGTCAGCTGAGATCACCACATCGGGAGTTGTTGCAGTAGTTTTAGAGTAGATAACATTTAAAAGGGTATGGACATTATAGAATAATTGGCGCCCCTTAATAAATCCAGTTTATTCCTCTAAAACTATAGTAGGGAGAACACTTTCCAAATGAAGAGCCAGAGCCTTAGCAAGGATCTTAGCATCCACATTTATTAGGGAGAGAGTTCTGTAAGAGCTGCAGAGATTTGGATCTTTGTCCTTTTTTAGAAGACTTATGGAAGCTTGTCTTAAAGTGGGAGGGAGAGAGCTGCATTGCAAGGATTCGTTATACACGGAGTGCAACAGTGGGTCTAATTTAGTCTGAAATCTTTTATAAAATTCGACTGGGAATCCATCGGGGCCAGGAGCTTTATTATTTTGCATGCTTTTCATAGCAAGGGTAATTTCCTCTATAGTTAACGGTGAATCGAGTTTTTGTTTTTTGATTTTGTTTTAGCAACACCTGGGTTTATGACAGGAAAATTGAGATTATCCAAAAAAGAATTCATTAATCAATCCAAGAAAAAGACATGCCTCTGTGAGAAGAAGGAATATTCCTTGCTATGGGGATTATAAAATCTCCAGGGATCAATGCAGCCATGAAGACATGAAGTCAGAAAGTGATCTTGACATTAATGAAGGGGACAGGGGTTAGAGCGGTCTAATTTGGGATCAATTACACAATTCATGTCTCCTCCAAATATAAGGAAATTGTTGTGCAGGGAAGGGAGACATTCAAAAAGGTTATTCATAAAATGTGGGTTGTCAAAATTGGGAGCACAAATATTAACTTATAATACAGGAATATGAGACAGTGTACCTGAAATGATTAAATATCTGCCGTTTTTATCGAATATAACTTTGGAAGATGAAAATTGTATAGACATTAACTGTTTTTAAAAGGGATATATTATTATTATTATTTTTTGTTATTTTCTCTCATTTTTAGAGTGTATAATAGTAGAGGATTACATGTTGAACATCATCAAAGTTCCACAACTTGAGGTTCATGCCTATAGAAATGCATCCAGTAAGAAACCCACAGCTCCTGAATGCCCTGAAAGCTTCATTTTGGATTATTTCTTTACTTCTGCAACATGTTTATATCAACATGCAACACGTTTAAATTTAGCCACTTATATGGCTGTTAAACACACCCACAAAGTGCAAGTTTTTGGCCAGCATCCATAATTGGCAGTCCATTGGTGTTGCCAGCTCAGGCCAACAGCTGGCCAATCAGAAGAGCAGGCTTTTTGGGAGGACGGGCTTACATAGCTCTCTTATCATGTGTGGCCAGCTTTTCATTACAGGAAAAAACATTTGGCCAATGATAGGGTCGTATATTGGGCTACTACAACTTCCAGTGCATGGATTCTATTTGACCAGAATTCTGGTCACTCTGAATTTCACCAGAATTCTGAATCATCACAATTCTCTTATTCGCCAAGTACAAGTGCACAAAGAATTTCTCTTGGTGCATGTTGTCAGAAAACACGAGTATAAACAATATGTACAGATAAAAACTACAATATGTACATAACAAAATACAATAAGCACTAAGGTAAATGTGCAAACAGGCAAACAATATTTCCCCAACACTGAATAAAATGAGTAAAAATCATGTAAACAGGTGGAAAATATTGCACCAACAGTGGGTATGTAGACATAACCACTGACATTAATGAAAACAAATGTAATTTGGTAAAAGCTGTCTTTTTTTTTGTCTCTGTCTTCAACCTTCACTGAAGAAGTTAGTTTTATTTAGCCTTTTTTCAAGACTGTTATCGTCATATGCCTCATGACAAATATTTCTGTGTAATAAATTAACACAATTATTTGCTTTCTTCTGTGTTTTACTGGTGAAGCATTGATGTATTTATGTGTAACTTTTGTTGTATTGTTGTCTTTGTTTTTGTTTCTAATATAGAAGTTACACATAAATTAAATAAAAAAATAAATAACACCATCCAAAACCTTTCAAATATTTGGAAATAGTCATTTTAATGTTCAATGTTGACTGTGCAAAATATATGAGCATAATAGCTCTAACGTAAAATAATTATAAGAAGTGCATAGGCATTCAATATAAAAACTAGATTAATATGCGTGTCCCTCATGTTATGATTTCCATGACAAGAAGCAGAAGTACAGGAAATAAATTCACAATATGTCAAAGCACTCATTAAATTCACTTATGATGCACTGACTAGAGGATTCTATTACACTAACTGGTTCTGATAAAAACTAAATACAAGCAGGCGTTAAAAGATCAACGCTGTCTGCTTTAAATCAAAAAAGATCTTTTCACAGCTCAAACACAGACCATAAAATATGTTTTAATGTAGCTTTAATGTGCATCTTAATGCTATTTTTATTAAGACTAATTCCAGCATTACTGTCCAAAGTGGAAACCAGCGGGTTCTAAAGTCTTAAAAAGGTCACGCAGTGGTGTGACCGCTGCGTTTCCCTTTACACATTTTTCTTCCAGTGAGGTTTGATGTGGCGGCGGTCGGGCGTGATATCGTGTCGGTGGTGTTGCTGATGTGATGGGCAGGTTGTGCGNGATGTGGCGGCGGTCGGGCGTGATATCGTGTCGGTGGTGTTGCTGATGTGATGGGCAGGTTGTGCGAGCCAGAAGTCCTGACCTGAGCTTCAGTTGCACCTGTTCTCCCTGAGGAAGTTTGGGTAGTCTGAAGAGAGGGCTGATGCTGTGTGTTCTCTGTGGACTGTGTGTGGGAATCCTGAGGCTGAGGAGTGGACCGAGGGAAGAGAGGAGGAAGAGCAACAGCGTTATCATGGAGCGCTACACAATAATAACACGAACTACAGCCCCATAATAAATGCAGGGCTTTATGAATATCTATGATACAAAGAAACTGAACAATATAATCTTGGCAAAGGGGGGATATATTTACTAATTATTAACTATTAAACTGGCACCTCAGTATATTTCCCATAATGATTCAGGTACATGTTAATATTGAGCTGGTATGCATGATATCGGATATTCTGACTGGCCAACAATGGGCATTCCAAAAAAAAAAAAAAATCAATCCCAACAGCACCCAAAGCATGTCTTTTTATCAGAATACTGATTTTCCGTTTGTAATGAGACACCCTGGCAAGTATGAGGGTTGACTGATAAGTTCTGAGCTTTGTTAAGTTCTTTTCTTGTCTTAAAAAGTAAACTAGTGCAGTGCCCGTTGAAAATGTGCCTGTTTGGAATGGGCTAGACTTTATGGTGTGCGCCGTAGCCTGCCATAATTTTGTTCTGCACGTCCTCATGAGCTAGCTTTGTTTGCTGAACAGGGTTAGGTTGAGACTGTGCCACTGGACCGGAGCACATGCTGCCGCGCCCGGAGCATATCCTGCAGCACGGACTACTTTTTACAGGCACAGCTCAATTCGAGAACCGCTCATCCAAACAACTTCACAAGTGATACTGCATGGGTCCTAGAGATATTGGTGCTACAGAGAGAGATTTCTGTCTTTATATTTAGATAAATAAATGAATAGATAAATCCTCCACATCTGATGTGATTTTACCGTCTGAAGCCAAACGGGTTCCAGCTGAAGCCTTTTTCATGTTTGGGAAAAGTCAGAAGGGACTGAATCAGATGAGTATGGTGGATGATGAATTAATGGAAAGTTACAATCATGGAAAGCAGCCAGCAAGTACATAATCGCTGCACGTTGGACGAGTTTGTCCATCTTGTACAACTGTCTCTGGAACTTTTAAATTATAATCACTGAGCCCAAGCAAGTGAATTTAATGTACAAAAACACATAAGAAACTAAATAACTTCCACAAAATTATTACAGCCCTTGCTTACTTGCCTCGGAGTCAGGCTCACAACTTATCTATCAATCCCTCATGAAGCAAGTGACATGACCCTGAATGAGTTTACTGTGTTTGATGGAAAAAAGACCATAGAGGGTCCATGTGGTGAATAAGCAGTAAGTTGCTTGTACATGAATGAGAGCAAGTTTTATCTCTCTCAGTTGCCTAAAAAGTTGCCCCAGATGTTATTAACCAAATAGTGAAATGCCGACCTTGCGCTTCTTTTTTTTCTTCCTCCTTTTCCTTTTAACCTGCTGCTTGTTGCTGCTTTCTCTCCCTGAAATTTAATAAAAACAAAATGAATATTGGTCAGCGCTACCAGAATGACATGAAAATGAGCTCAGCTGTACATGCAGAACATCATCAACTAATAAGCAGCAGACCTGCAGAGACGCTGATTTGAACACTGTGCTGCTGCTCCTCACACTGTTTGTACGGACTCAGCGACAGGAAGAGCGTTTTCAGAATGGAATTTGCGGTGGAAGCTGCAGATGATCCTACAAAATTAAAGACACTGTCAACACAGTTCTCAGCATGATAAATTCAGTATTCATAAGAAGTGTGGCATCTTTACCAGATGAGATGATGGGTTGCTGGTTTGTGGTTGGCTCTGGTCTCTTAACACCGTCATTGCGATTGGCTGAAATCTCACTTACTGAATGTGACTTTTGGCTACAGGCTGAATTAACCGTCTGCTCTGATGTTTGAACTTTTTGCTCAGCTGGATTTGAACTCTCTTCCTTTTCCTTCTTGGGTCTGTCAGAGGTTCTTGATGCATGGGAAGTCTGTTTGACATTAGTACTGACAAGGTCTGAAAACAGGCAAGGCGTTTTTAAATTAGAAGCTCTTTCTTTGGAGTCTGATGAGTGGGATTTTGGACTCGCTGATACTTGAGCACAGCAAGAAGTCCTTGCAGACTCCGGTTGAAACTCTGTGCATGAAAGAGGAGCAGGAGTCTTGCTGAAAGGGGCTGCAAAGAGGCTGAGGAAGGACCTGGTCTTGCCTGATTTAACTTCAGGAATATCTTCACTTTTGCATTCTGTAGAACATGGAGTAGGAAGACTGGAAGTTTTGATGTAGCTTTGAGGACAAGAGGTAGACATTGCAGGATCTAGTTTTGGCTGTAAACTGTCAGTAATGGGTCTTGCAAAAAGACTGTGGAAGGCTGTTTTTGTGGTTTTACTAAATCCAACACCAGAGACAGCAGGAGTGTTTTTACTGGTGGAATCTACTGTCGTTTCAGTACCATCGTGTTGCTGTGGCTCAGCTTTAAGTCCAGATTTTGTCCTTTGAGAATGTTGGATTTCAACTCTACCTTTAGCTTTGACAGAACCTGAAGAGGGACGAGAGCTTTGTGATCCAGTTGGACAGGGAAGATGTGGTTTTACCTGTATAGGATGTTGTGGAATACATGTTTCTGCAGGGGGCTTTGAAAAAAGGCTGTGGAAGGCTCTTTGAGTGGGTTTGGTTGGTTCCAACAAAAGAAAACCATCATTTTTACAGTCTCCAGAGCCAAATACTGCATCTCTTTGCTTTTGGGACTCTACAGAAACTTGAAAGCTTATGGTATCCTGAGACTGGCTCCCATTTACTTTTGTGAGATACTGGGCAGCATATGTGTTAGCCGGACCTACTTTCATGTCTACTCTGGTGTTGGAGGACTTTTTGAGTTGTGAAGCAGGCAGATACAAATCCACCTTTCCGACATGAGAAGCATTCGGAGGTTTCTGGGATTCTAACGTATCCTCACCTTGTTCCTTGTGAACCCCAGAGGACAGCGGAGGGCTAGAGCAGGTCTTTGTGAAGGGATTCCAAGTTGAAATCTGGCTGGTGTACATTTGGGGGCATGACAGACTCATTTTTCCCTGAGATGTGTTTGATTCATTTAAGGTATTTACAGAATATGAAGCTTTATCATTTTGGTTTGCTGAGTTTATAGGAGGATTTGTGACTTCCTGCGAGACAGTGTTGGGGTTGTATGATACAGTTTGTGTGGAAGACACAGTCGGCATGCAGCTAAGGGAAGAGTTTCTCGCTGCTTTATGAGACCTTAGAACAGTGTCGATGGAATAAGGAACTTCACTTTGGTTTACAGTGTCTGAAGAACAATCATTAGCAGTCTGTGGGACAGAAGGAGATGTAGCATCTGTACTTCTAGAGGCTGCATAGAAACTGAGGAAAGGTTTGGATATTTGAGGTCCGAGCAGTGCCTCAACTGAATAACAAACCGGGCCTTCGTGGTGAAGGTTCGTTGGCGGGTCGTGAGACACAGCAGCATCTTTTACATGTGATGGAACAACATCTTCTGTATTATCAGACTTTCCTTCAGTCTGACACAAGTTTTCCTCCTCTGCATGTGGATCTGTGCTGTTGTAGAAGTTTGGCCTGTAAGATGAAAACATCCATACATTTTTGAGCTCTCCTGCGAACAATCAATCAACCAACCAACCAAACAAACAAACAAATGCCGCTGATAACACAACCTTCCTGGTGGAGGTAATCACACAATATTCTTTAGTAAAAAAAAAAATAAGTGTTGTCAAGCACGTGCCAATAGCTGAGTGTCAGAATTTCATCAATATGTTGTATGAAAACTGAGTCAGGTCAACTAAATTCAAGTGTTTAATTCTGAAACGTTTCACCATCCATCCAAATGGCTACGTCAGTCAGAATTTTTTTTTTTTTCAAAATTTTTAGAAAAAAAAAAATTTCTTCAGAAAAGAAAAGTCTGAAAAAAATCAATTCATCAATATGTCTTTACATAATTACAACAACAGCTTCATGTGCTTACCTGATGGGTTGTGTTAGTACGTCTGGGGTCCAGCTCACTTCAGTATTTGCTGACTCGCCTGTGTTCGTTGGCTGACCTGAGAGTTCGTGTTTGGCTTTACTTTCCATTAAAAGCAAACAATCGCGTTTTAATGCCTGTGGGGAGGAGAAGTAAACACTGTAGATCATTTTTAGTCCATGGCATACATACACATACACATAAATACACATTAAGTCATTTACATACACACCTCATCCAGCAGCTGCTTCGTCAACGGAGTCAATGGCTTGTGGGAAAACCTGCAATCTGCTCTTTGAGAACAATTTCCTCTGGTGTGGAAAAACTTGCAGGGGAACGAATGTGGGACTGAGTGAAGGAGATGTTAGTATTAGTGGTAAAACACTCTCCTACACTGAGTTTAGTACAGGAGAACGTGTTGATGTTGAACCAAAGGATATTATGCATGTACGGGCAGATCTCCCCTTTTGAGCAGAATCCCTGGACGTAAAATTTGCACACTTCTTTGATGAGATCGTTGTAACCCTGAATATGCTCCAGCTGGCAGTCATCACCCTACAGCGAAAGGAAAGAACACAACACATGATTAACACAACACGGCTTAACCCACGCTTTGATTTGTCAATTTTGATTAAATACTGGTTTGAATAAGTTAAAAATACACATAATAAAGCCTACCTTGATGCACCTTCCCCAAAGGAAATGTCGACAAAGTACCCGCCCGTCCACTAGCAAAGCATTCTGGTCCATGAACTCCTGCGTCATGAAAATCCTGCGTTCCACTGGGACATCCTAAGAGAGGAAAAAAATCAACAAAAACACGTATCTATTTTTTTGCTCCCTAATTGCAATTTCAAGGGCATTTCCTTACGTGTCAATGTCATGTCAGCCTCGTCACAGTTTTCATTAAACATTTTAAAATGATCAAACTGCACGATCAAGCATCATCTCTTCTCATTAGCAGCTACTTGCACACCTTTCACCTGTCAAACTGCAACAGTCAGACTGACCATCATTAAGATTATCTGAGATAATTTGCATAGTTGTTGTTTTGCTCACCTGCTTAACATCTTTATTCCTGTTGCCTCCTCCGCCTTTCCTTGAAGTAGGTTTATTCTTGTGCCATCCTCTTTTATTGGCCAGGTTCCCTCCATTCCTCTGCCAATGCTGATTTTTATTCTCCTCTGTCTTCTTTTTTTTCTGTTCTTGTTTCTTTACATTAGTTTTATTTTTAAAATTTCGGAGTCTGTGACACATGTTTTTCTGATCAGCTTCTCTGCTCTGGCTAAACACCAGATCCTGACTGGAGCTTAGACTTGCATGCTCCCTGTTATTCTTCTGCATATGATGTTCTGTGGTGTTGGAGTAATCGTATTTGAAGGATCCTGTTGCAGTATTGGTTCCGTTGGTTTGATCTTGGCAAAATCGGCTCTGCAGAACATAAGCAGAGAAAGTAGAAGATAAATGTATTTACCATTAACTCCTTCTACACAATCAGATTGGCAAATCTATCATTGCAAACTCGCATTGTGCAGATAAGCACAATGTGAGAATAAGCTCAGATACAGCAGAGCTTTATGTTGTGGTCAGAGGTAATTTCCATCTGATTCCAACGTGAATGATGCAGCCATAAAAATGCTGGCTTGGGCAAATATATCGCAAAAGTATATGTGACCCACACAGTAAAGCTTTATTAAACTATTATTTACCTGTGCCTATTTGGAACCAGCACAAAGTCATTAGCTGAGTAACCAATTAGCAGATCAAAGCAATTTTAACCAATATAAAGCATGATAATTAACCATTTGGAGTCATTTATCAGGTAAAAATCCAAGACATTTTGTGATTAGGTTTTCAAATGTGAGGACTGGCTGCTTTTCTGTTTCATATCTGTAAATAAAATGATTTTTTTTTTTTTGTGACATTCAGACAAATNAAAAAAAAAAAAAAAAAAATCTACATATTAGAACAAGTCCATACATGATATAAGTATAAACGATGCAGTCAGCATGGCAATAAAATGTTTCATCTAACCGCAGAGATACTTATGAGGAAAGTTTGTGTGATAAACTGGACACACATGATGGATCGTGTAGTTAACACACATGTACCTTCTTATAAGATATATTCTGGTCATCCTGTTTTGTCCTCTTTCTGCCGCATCGTTTTTTACCAGTCGCCTTCTCATCTGAAGTCCTGAAAAAAAAAAACAAAAAAAAAAAAAAANAAAAAAAAAAAAAACAGATTAGCAGCGATGGAACAAAGATTAAAACAGCGCTGCTCACACACACACACATCATGGTGGCTGTAACATTACCTGCTGTGAGGAAAAGTTGATTCAGAGTTCTTCACATCTTCACTGACAGCAGACAGGGTGGTGAACAGGTTTGCAAATGCCATCTTATCTGGTTCATCATCAGTACAGGAAAGAGGACAGTCAGACTGTATCCATGGCCGCTGCTGATGCACCTTCTCACACATATAAAAGCAAAACTCAAACTTTAAAAAAGTTAGCTGCGTCCTCTGAAAAAACAGATGCAAACCAACGGTTCCAACAAATTAAACTACTCTCTCTTTACTGTTAATTTCCGACGAATTTCGGCTTAAACTGATGTTTGCTCTGCCTCAACGTGTTGGAAGTTTACTCCATACGTACAGTTAACATCTCTACTTCCGTGTTTGTGAAAACGTCACTGACTTTGACCAATCGTCGCAGCGGAATGTACCAAATGACGCGGGAGACACTGACATCTAGCGGCACCTAGAGCTAACATGCTCATATCTGTCATTTCCAGTCTTTATTTGTTTAGTGACATTATAGCACAGAAATTAGCATGATTGCTAGCGGTAGATACTTGATAAACTAAAACTTTGAACAATATACTAAGTGTTTAAGATATCAGATTTAAGATATTGATAACAATTAAGATATCAAAAGCTATGCTGATCAAACATATCAAAGTTTCTTTGATATCCAGCATGCACAAAGTACATTAATTACACAAAAATCATTGGGAGTAACATGGTGTAATAATTACATTATTGATGATAGGTATGTTGCTAAACAAAAACTTAAAAACTTAAATCAATGTGTGAGGTTTGATTATCTGTCATCTAGGGTTTTTTTTTGTCTGTCCCTTTTCTTTCTTTGTCTGCAGAGGGAACAACGTTGAGGAAAGGCAGAGACTTCGTCTCCTGGTTCAAGGCTTGGATTCCTGCTCCACCAGTGCTAAACAGGATAGGAGGGATGCTGATTTCAGTCCACTAATCCACAAATAATCCTTCAATCCATTTTCAATAAAGATTTTTTTTAAAATTAACTGTGCAGAAGTCCAACTTAGATCTATCTGCTTTCTATGATTTAAGCGTCATGTCACCTCCCAAAGCTGAGAAATATTTATTCTCTGAAATCAGACAGATTAACGCTGAAATTAATGGGATTAAAATGTACTTGAATCCCCTTGGCTGAATGAACTAACACACCCTGCCTCTCTTCAATCAAGAACAATGATAAAAGCTCAGACACGCTAAAACATCAAGATATAAACTGGACTTTTGTCCCTCCACATATGAGGCCATCGCAGTCTCTGGCTCAAAGTCCAGATCACGCAGACAGTTTCAGTATTTGCTGTGCTTGAGACTATTTTTGTTTCTCCTTCATTCTCTGAACTCTCAAGATAATTCTATCCTCCTTGAGCCATCTGAGCTGCAGAATGAGCCATCGGGCCCTTCTTGCTCCCCTCCTGCTTTTGCTGCTGGGCCTATTTACCCACGGTGGCGTTTGTGAGGAGGCTGAAGCCCCAGCAGCAGCACCCAGCAGCCAGGCCACCGAAGGCACACAGGCGGAGGATGAGAGCGGAGACTGGGGCTTGAACTCCCTCAGAGGAGGTTTTGAGATGGTCAATGGTTACTTTGAATCCATGCTGGAGTTAATGGGAGGACGTGATGGAGTGTGCCAGTACCGTTGTAGATATGGTAAGTGAAATGGACGAGAAAGTAAGAGGTATTATGGATTATAGTCAAAGGTTAGACCAATACAGATAATAAATACATAAATCAATTTGTCATCCACCATGATCTATCTTTTTGACAGTGAATGAGATGGTGCTTTTCCTGGATAGAGGTGCTTGGCAAAAGAGTCCTTAATTGTGAAAGAATGCCATAGTTTAAATTTAAAAAAATTAAATTGTTTAAACTTTCTATGGGTATGGTTGCATATATGCTGTTGCAGCTGATTCTTGGGGGTTGTTGCTATTCCAACATGGAATTTTTTCACATATAGTCTAGTTTCTTTGTCCATTTTATGTATTTGTTGAACACTAAAGTGCTTTTAGAAATCTTTGAGTTTCTATTAGCCATCCAGTGAGTCACTTGGTCTTACGTTGCTGTTAATCCAGCTAATAGTTTCATGGAGGGTTTGAATGCCTATCAAAAAGTTAAATGTTGTTTCAGAGGCATAAAAATCAACTTCTTCTAAACAAAAACCCTGGTGTCAACCTTCAAATCCAGCTAAAACCTAGTGTGTAGTATTCACATTTGAATACAGTTACCACTATTGAGCCCAATATGCACTCTAAATAATGAAATATTCTGCCATAGAATATCAGTAGTCATTCTTAAACATTCTCATTCAATTCCAGTGAAAAAAAAATAAAAATTAAAAATAAACATTACCTCATTTGCTTGTGGGATGGATTCAAATTTGACTTTGGGATTTTCATCAGTTGAACCCATACCACTGTGATTTCATCTAAATGATCATAGCTACTAATATTATACATACAAAATCAAAAGGTAACACAATTTATTAAAAGAATGACTAAAGCGTAATTCATCTGTTCCACTTGATCATCTATTGAATTAATCGACGGTTCACTGAATGGATCATCAGTTCAATGTTCAACGGAGGGATTTCTGGTAGGGAAATAATTCACATTATAACATAAACTGAAGTGGTAATTGTCTGGAAGCTACCAATATTAATTTAATATACTAGAATTTAATCCTATTTACTAATGCTCAGTAAATAGTTAATGAGATTTAGTCAGGCAGATAAATTCTTCTACTACTTATCATCTTTGTTATCACCTGGGAATGGACCTGGAAATGGACTATGACTCTGGGGTGATGGCAGAGGATTCAAGTGGTGACTGGGAACGTGTCAAATATGTGAATAGATATGGACACTAAAACGTCTGCTGTCAAAACATGGCCTACATTTGATGTCTTTTACTTCTCCTGTCAGGTAAAGCTCCTCTTCCTCGTCCTGGCTACCAGATGCCAGAACCTGATGGATGTAGCTCCTACTTTATGGGTCTTCCTTCTCCAGAGGTGGTATAATTCTTCTGTCTTTCCACAACAAATTTCTGTATATGATATACTTTAAGTTATTCTCATTTCAAAAAGGACAAATCAACACTATTGCATGTCCAGAGAAGTTGAAATTTGACTTAATAGACTTGTCACTGACTTTTCACTGTAGAGCAAGTCAAACCTTTTCTGGATGGACACACACACACACACACACACACACACACACACACACACACACACTAATGCCCTGTGTTGTTGTGCAGATGGATGTGGGGATCCCTGCCATGACAAAGTGTTGTAATCAGCTGGACATGTGTTACGACACCTGCGGCTCCAACAAATATCGCTGCGACTCCAAATTTCGTTGGTGCCTCCACAGCATCTGCTCTGACCTCAAGAAGAGCCTTGGCTTTGTGTCAAAAGTAGAAGGTTAGTAACCTATTCACTTTTATTTCATCATGGGCAAGTTTTCAGATTTCAGCACCATCATGCTTTGCATTTATCTTAAAAAAAAAAAAAAAAAANAAAAAAAAAAAAAAAAAATCAATAGCTGTAATGAAATCAAGTTATTATGGGGCATAGTCTATTGTAACAGTTCAGAAAGGTCAATTGGCATTAGAACTGTGGATGTGGCTCAATGGACTGACATGCCAATTCAAACTCAACATGTGGCACCTGAAAATGAAGTCATGTTTTAATACAAGTCATTTTAATTCTCACTGTAAGATTTTTCCACAAGACCTACATAACAATTTTCACAGCAAGTAGTGCATCTAAACTGTGAACTCATTTTTAATTTGGCACTTCATGTGTCTAGAGCTGATTAGACACCTATGAGGACAAGGAGAGTTTAGCCCATTTTCAGTGATCTTTTACTCACAAGCCTGTTTTTCTCATCTGTAGGTTGCTATTGTTGTTTTATGAATGCTGTCTTTACATAAATTATGAAATCTGCCTGAAGAGATGGAGATAAAGTAACTCATTTCTTATAAACGATGTTATTGTCAATTTGAGAGGAACAATATCGTCCTGTTTAAGTATTTGATAACCATCTTTGACATGTGATATTCAAATCCACAACTGAGATGTTCATAATTAAAAAATGATGAGTTATTAATTTTTGTCCATAGTGCTGGATGTGCTGACTGGCTTTCCTGTTTCTCTCCTCAGCGTGTGAAACAGTAGCAGACACTTTGTTCAACACGGTGTGGACGCTGGGCTGCAGACCCTACATGAACAGCCAGAGAGCAGCCTGCTACTGTGAAGGAGAGGAGAAAGATGAACTTTAACTTAACACCAACACTCTTCTTTTGTTAATAAAATATTAACTAGCGCGACAAATGAAATAGTGGTGGTTTGGATTATGGTTTTAGTTTGCTGTGACACTACTTGAGTAATTTATTTGGATGTTCTTGTTCTGGTTTTGCTCAAAACCACAATCTTGTTAAAAAAAAAAAGTTGGATGTTAGTTTGAGACTCAACTGCAAACTGTATTTCAACTCAAATCTGTCTTGAGGTGCACTAATCCGTAGCATTGCTCTCAGCAGATACAGCTTTTAATATTTTTAACTTGGCATCATAAACAGATGAGTTAGTTTCAGATATGAATGATGTTAAATGTCTTCCACTGCGAGGAACACTACTGTGGTGTGGTGGTTTATAACTTTTCCACACATAGCGTCTAATGCATGCCAGTGCATGAGTGCACTATCACGTTTATGATAAACCACCATATGAATAAATGTAATTTCAGGATATTGAATATTCATGTAATTGTTCCATTTCATACTGACTAACAGCATTACTGAGGTTTATGAATACCTCAGATCGTTACATGGCTTTGGTTAATCCTTTTTTTTTTTTTTTTTTTTNTTTTTTTTTTTTTTTTTTTCCAAGGATGTAGTATTCGTCAGTTCCGAAAACATGGCTTGAAGGCATCTAAATTTACTTCACTGATATATTTCATTACCTGCACAACACATGGCAGATATTAGAAAAATATACAAGGCCTGCATTTGGCTTTGCAAATGTTTATTTTGGACTTCTTTACTCAATATGGTTAGAAAATGAATAGAAGAGACTGGAACCTGAACATTTTTCCAAGCTTATGTCTTTAAAATTAAAAAATTATATACTTTATCAACAACTAATACATATTTTTTTTAAAAATAATTGTTTAGCTGTAGTTATACAATGCCAGTAGAAAAAGGCTTAATAAAAAAGAGTTCATACAAAGTCAGAGTGGTGATATTCACAGAGAGCAGGCAATAACGCTGGTCTTAATACAAATAAAAATATATTCATTAAAAAAATATAACTGACTTGTTAGACATAGATGACAATTTTCACCTTTATTTTAATAAAGGTGATGTCCTTGTAATAGTATCTATATGAAAATGCTTGTAGGTCAACATGAAGTCCATATGGTCTGTGCTGGGTTCAAAGACAGTCATCATGATGCTCTTCACAAACCTAGAAAAGAGAAACATAAGCGATGAGCAAATATCACCTTATGACCATGATTTTAAATGGCGACTTAACACGATCTAAAATCATCTTTCAGGGCTCTTTAGTTTGCAGTTTCCCTACATTTCATTTCATCATTACGGACAGCTGATCACACATATCTACAGCATAGAAATATTAAATATTCAGCATGTAAAAGTATTGACACTTATTCCAACCTGTTAAAATTATCTAGCCAGTATCTGTATTTACCTACAAATCCCTCAGAGAGCTCACACCTCCACCAAGACTGCACAATCCTCTTTTTAGTAACAGGATCTGGAATAAAATTTTTGATTTGCATCTGGATATGCAGGGTTTCTAACAAATGCATTTACAGCAAGTCAGGTCTGTTGAAACTGAATTATGGCCATTTAAATTCATCATGTTGTTGTAGCGCCACCTACAGGCCAAACACCATCAAGTTTTGGAAGATTGCTTGTGGTTGATACAATAAGTACACATATTGTTATTGTGCTGCAACTGCAAAATGCTTTCGCAAAATGTGGCAGTTTATATCAGAGACTACACCCACAAGAACAACTGATAAGAAAAAGATACTAAATATTAAAAATACATGAAGAAAATGAGTAACTATCCTGCTAATATTTTCATTACAGAATAAAGGTGATCACTCAGAGTAATTTTGTATTGGTTAGCAGTACAAGGTCCTTCTAAGGCGCAGAGGGAAGAAACTTTTCTATCTGGATGGGCGTGGTCTCTTTCAGGATGTCAACGCTCCCATCCACACGAGAGGTCACTCAGTGGTTTGCTAAGTTTGAAAATGTTGGAAATCATATCCTGCATCCTCCCCCATCACCAAATCTCAACCAGTTGAACACGTAGGGAAGAGTTTGGACTGACATACTGTATTATACAACTCTGTAAACCATCATCATCAAAACATCAAATGGGGGATTCTTTAAAAAACAAAAAAATCCATCTGTCTAGCTGAGGTCAAAGACTAAAGACTTTTACAATCTATGTCACATAAAGTGTTTACAGAGACACTTTATGTTGGTTTTGACTTTAATTTGTCACCCATCGGTATACTGTAATAGAGCATTGAAAACTAGCTTACGGTGTGAAAAAAATATTTATTATGTCAAACAGTTGCAAATAGAAAACAGATCAAAATCCATTTCACACTTAAGAAGACTAACATGTGACTTCAGCGTTAGTGCTGAGATTTCACTTACCTCGCCTTTCACTGCATGGCAGCTGGCTTTTTGACTTCTAGTTTCATCTTCTGATTAAATCCTCTGATTAAATTCTGTAATGAATGTTTACACAAGACAAATGAGAAAATATATGCAGCATAAACTAAATTCACTGACTTACAGAGAAATAAAAGCAAGCTTAATGCACACTAATAAATCAGACTGACAAAAGCCTTTAAGCCACCGACCTTTTTTCTTCTGGATTGTGTTTATCACTTCATCAGTCCGCTGTGACTTGACTTCTGACTGCTCTGTTACCAAGTCCTCCTCAGCAGAGGGCATCATTGGAAAACCTCGAAAACGTGGAAGTTCCCACACCTTTGGAATATTTAGTGGCTCTGCTGGCTGTTGTGGTACTTCTGTCTGTTGCTGTGCTACCCAGTCCTCCTTCGCAGAGGCCATCCCTGGAACATCAGGAGAACTTGGAACATCGGAACCCTCTCCATCATCTAGAAACTCTAAATCAGCTGTAACTGCCACAGAATCTCTTTGTTCTGCAGCCTCCTTTTTCTCTCTCATTTTTTTCCTCCTTATGAGACGCCTCCTTTTAGAGTTCATCTTCTTTTTCTTCTTATTCTTCTTACTTGTGAGTGCCGTCAGGCAGCGCTGCTTCTTTGCTGGGTTGGTGTTGATGACCTGCAGGCATCGGGGGCCAGAACATGCTCCAGTCTGGCCTTCGCTCTTGGACAGGTCTGGATTCACCATTAAATGAATGTCTTCAAAGAGACTTCTGTGAGGATAAAGTGCCCTAGGAGCTGCTTCAGAGCCCGCTAAGTAATAAGAGACTTCCTGTTGGTTGGGAAAACCGCTGGGATAATGGGAAGTAGTAATGGCACCTTGAGTGTAATTCCAGTTTGAATTTGTTGCACCTTTATAATTGCTGCCATAGTGGGAAGTATACTGTAAATACTGGTCCCACCTGTAATGTGGCGTTGCAGCAGATGCATTCAGATTTTCTGGATATGAGTGGTGATGATGAGGAGGAGTGGCTACGCTAGAGTCACATTCCTCTCTGTCCCTGTGCTTTGGAGCTGATTTGTTGTCCTGGTGTCTGTGCTGAGGCATCATCGGGTCGCTGCTTCTGTCTCTAGAGGGGCTGCGTTCAGACGTTCGCCTTCGCTCACAGCTCTCTCTGCTGGAGGAGCGCCGTCGACGTGGAGAGCCGGAACTGAAGCTACCAGAGATCGACCTGGAGGAGGAGGAGGAGGAGGAGGAGGAGGAGGAGAAGTTTCTGTGATACCTGTGGAAGCTCCTCTGCCGACTCTCCAGCCATCCTCTGAGGGCTGCGCCTGGTGCACCGTCTTGCTTCTTCCCATACAGCCTCTCCTGAGTCCGATCTGCCAGCTTGCGCATCTCGTCCACCTCCAAGTTCAACCCCACAGTTTTAAGAATATTCTGAAGTTGTTCGTGCTGCTCCTCCACCTTCGGTTTCTTCTGCTCTGCTGCTGGGGAAGACTTTGCCCGGCTGCTGGAGCCGAAATGGCGACTTCCTTCATCAGCCTTCTTCTCCTCATTAAGCATGAACTCTCTATCATAGTGAGAATTCTCCCAGCTCGGTGCTTCATTCTCTCTCTCTCCGCTGATGGAGCGGCGACAGTTCTGCTGCTGCGCTTCAATCGGTGATCGGCAGCTCTCACTCCTACCAGGCAGATCCACAGCAGCAGGCTGAATGTTTAGGGGCATCGAGCCTGCAGGAAAGTCATCACCATCACTATTTACAATTTTATTGAGCAGGCCGATGTCCACTCCTTTGTTAAGCACATTGAGGAAGCACAGGAAACCCTTGTGTACGTTGCTGTCTTCCTGAACTGGTGAAGTCGGGCTTCGGCTAGGAGGCGGCACAACAGAAACCTGACAAAAGCCAAAAGAGGAGGATACTGTTTACTAAAGCATGACACAGAAATGCATCATATCTTAATTCACAACACTAATGAATATAAGTATCTAGTCTAGACAAATACTCCCTGTGTTTTCTCTTAAGGTGCTCTGGAGTATAATGACTACTGATAATACAGCATCAGTTTAAGTCTTGACGTTTGTTTCATTCACTTGTCTGACAAGGTTCAAACCACAATGTAATGAAGAGTGAAATTTTAATCTTATGATTTGTCATAAATTTTTATCTATTTGTTATCCTTTTTCTCAAGTTTCCAGGAAAATGAGAGTGCTCAATGTAGCTGACTGCTGTAAAGTTACACGAAAATACGATACAAGCCATACCTATAATACTGTCACGCTGTTAATATACTGAGTTAAGCCTATCACAGAGGACATTATGAACAAAATCAATACAATAAATGATTTTCTAAGCATTATCTTAATATTGATATGTTACTATAATTGGAATTTAAAAAAAAATCATATTAAAACTTTAAATCTGAGCTAAATTCACATACATAACTGAAGAGTTTCTTCATTATGAGAAATTAGCATGTTAATAGCTTCCATTTAGTTGTCTGTTTTCACTCTATTATAATGTGCACTAAAATGATACAGGAAAATAAAACTTTTGACTGGATAAAGTTGTACTTAGAACACAGAGCTTGAACAGACTTTGTATGATGATTTCATCGGATTGACGTACAGTTTTAACATATAAAAAAAGCTACAAACATCCTCATTTGATAGTGATCCGTGGACGTTTCTGCATCTTTGCTTCATTAACGCCTTGACTCGGACTTTCAAAGGATGCTCTTCATTGAGCTGAAGGTCTTTGCTCAGGCTAGATGAGTTTATCCTTTCTTTGGGGGGCTGGAGCCGAGCGTGTCGAGGATCAGACGAAGACAAATGGGTCTAAACATAAAAAAAAGTAATAAAATATATATCATCTGTTTCTGAAATGGCTTCTGCGGGTAGCTATGCGTACAGTGCATGTTATTTACACAGGTAAAGTAAGCTAATGGCAGCTATGGGATGATCTGTTAATCAGACTATCATTCACCTTTGTGAGACTGCGCAGCGGATGTCGTAGCTGCAAAATAACAGTGATTCTCTCTTTGAGACTTGCGCCTTTGAATGCTGTTAGCTGGTCACTGTAAGAAAAGCTGTTTGCTAAATCCCCCTGCTTTTCTTCCTGAAACGCGTGATGCGCTGCTGCCTTTTTCACAACTGGTTCAACTGTTTCGTGAGCAAAGGCAGCTTTCTTACGCAGAATCTGCTCCTCAATCTTTCGTAGCTCCTCCATTTTCCTAACCAGCTCTGGATCCTCCATGTCCATTTCTAGATGTTCTCCATCTGGGTCCTTGTCTGACAAACAGGCAGCACAGTCATTACTGTACCAGTTACTGGAAGGAGGGCTGCGTCTCTTTGATACATCAGTTTCATTACTGGTATGCGGCTCATCCAGAGCGTATCTTGAATAGTCCATGTAAGTGTCCCAGGCCCTTTTAGTTCCTAAGCAATTCGCCATGTTTTCATCAATATTAGTTCCAAGCCTGGAGTCCAGGTTTCGTCGATGTTTTCGGAGAGCATCTTCCCAGTCAAGTGGATTCATCGCTCTCCTCATCTCTCACACAGCGAACGACATCAGTGGCGTCACTGTACATTAAACAGAGGATGAGAAATGCATGGTGAGTTAACCAGCCAAGACTGTGAACAGGCCAAAACTAGCCATCAACTCACTATTTAAGAGGAGATTTACCATAACTCTAACCCTCCAGAATATGCCATATATATATATACACTTTGCACTGAATAATAGTGTTTTGTCTTACATCAGCCCATTTAGAACCATGACCATGATAGTTTTTTCTTCACCAAAACAGAGAAGTCTTTAACTCTCTCTCTTTCTCTGTGTGTGTTTTCCACCTTCAGCAAAAGAAAATGAAAAACTGTGGAAAAACAGTGAAAAACATCAATCTGTGGAATTTAAGATAAATATTTAAGGGAAAGGGTGAAGTACAAGGGTGAGTAAAGTATTTTTTAGTTGATTCAATGTTGTTAAACCACATAAAAATTTCTAACTGCGTAATTTATATTGAGAGTAAAAAAAAAAAAAAANAAAAAAAAAAAAAAAAATCACATTTGTGAACATTTTATTCAATTTGTGAACTCATAATCAGGTTTAGTTTTTTTTTCCTTTATCCAGACCTCACAGCCCAATACCAAGTTTACAGACAATACTGCTGGAATAGATGGACATCTAGCCCCCAAATACTTGTCTAATTTTTTAAAAAAATTATTGATTCTATTTGCAAAAACAAAGGGGAGAGTCTAAAGTCAACTTCAGCCTCAGTATCCACCGTCCTTCACTGAACTAAAAGGTGAACTGTCCATTTAGCCACAGCCTAGCTAATGCTAATGCTAACTTTCATGGACACTGACGCTATGTTGAATAGAAATAAGGAAAATCAACTGTCTGCTTTTAGCTGTTTTAGCGGCTAAAATGAACTCCAACAACGTAACTTACGTCAAAGGATTACAACACTACACAGTACGATTTAGAAATTCATGGACCCGACAGCTAACAAACTAACATATCCATTAATTAGGCTATTTTGCAGGTAGCTGCTAACGTTAGCGTGTTAGCTAAACTATGTTTACCTTCTACAGCTGTTCAAAGAGCGTCTTCTTCACTCGCATCTTGCAGAAAAAATGTTTTAAGGCTTGATAAAGCTGCGTAAATTGAAATACTTGGCAAACTAAAAGAACAAGCTGAGCCTTTATGAGATTTAAAGGAATGCAGCAAAGGAAAATATAGCTTGAGCTAATAAAACAGGGCTAAGAATAGTCAGTCAGTGCTTCGATGGTGTTCTGCGCGTTTGGCGCCACCACCTGGCCGGAGGAAGAATAAATGAAGAAAAATCAATGTTTCATTCAAGCAATGATCAAAACCCAGTTACTAATGAAAAACACTAAATTTTATTACCTTTACTGGACATAAACATGGAAAATTTTGTGCTTCTTTGACTAAATGCATATGTGTGTGAGTTGTGTGAGATATGTATAGTGGTTGAACTGTTTAATGCATTACTACAAATTTATAGCCTGCAATAAATTTGTCTTCTCATGGATTTTAGTACAGAAAAAATTTGAATATAGCATGCATGTAAACATACTGACTGAGAAATCTAAGACTTCAAAATTCTATTCATTTAAAAAAAAAAGTTTGATCAGGAAAATGTAAGAGTAGTGGCCTGTCACCTAAAGCTTCAGAAAAGTTAAATGATGTAATAATACTGACCTAAAATACAACAGCAACAGAATGGTTTTAAAAGAAGAAAACTTGTTTTGGAGTCAGAGACCACACCTTAAGAGGCTGTGACACGATGTGAAGGAAGCTGCTCATGCAAGAAATCCCCAAAATATTATGAATTTTTTTTTTTTTTTTTTTAAAGGAATGGTCTAAAATTCCTCCTCACTGTTTACTCACAATTTAGTGAGAGTTATTGCTGCTAAAAGAGGTTTTATCAGGTTATAAAAACACAAGGTTCACATACTTTTTCCAGCCTAAACTTAATGTGTTCCGTAAAAACAAGAAAAGTACAATTGCTTGCATGTCATTGGCTTCGGGAGATTGTGTTTGTTATTATGACTTGCATGAAGGCTGATGAAGGTCAGATCACATTTGACATACAACTAATGCAAAAATCCAGGTAAGTTTAAATATTTCACACACTTTGTCTTGCAACTGTATACTGTGCAGGCATGAACGACTTTCAGCTTCAGAATACTGTTTCAACACATTATGTAAAATTACAACATGGCCAAGAAAAATCAGTCAGCTCATCAGTGTAAAACATTAATATTTATTGTTATGAAATTCAAATATTTACACAGCTATTCTCTGCATAAACTATCAAAAAAAAAAGTGTCTCAACCTCACAATCAGGGTCTTATGAGCAGAGCAGATCTTGTGAACACTCGACTGTGGTGTCATGGACGATTATGCCAATAGAAAACTGCATCGTAATATAAGATCTTTATGGACTAAAATCATTGCAACAAAAAAGTATGCACTGCATATGAAATTAGGGTGTTAGAGCAAATTCTGAGTGGCAATTTACTACCAGACAATATCTTGAGAAATCAATAACACTTTTTTCTATAATATGTCATTATGCTGTGGGTGCAAAAACAGACCGGGAACAAGGCTTATTATGATAAATTGATCTGAATGTGTTGTTTTCATCATTTCAGGTCCTTTCTATTGCTGTTTCGGAGGCAGTTGGAAATCAGAAACTCTCCAAACAGCTTCTTTTTTCAGGCGATACTCAGATGAAACGATGTTTGCATTTTGTGGAGGTGCTCTGCTTTGCCCAAAATGTGTCTACTCTGAATATTTTTCGCCATTCTCAAGAGTCGGGTTTGTGCTCTTGTTTCACCCTGTGCACCCATCTTCATCCAGATTGTTGAGTGTCAATGACCTGCAAACACCGGGGCCTTGACTGTGTCTTTGATTTTTGTGTGGTGTTCAGGGGCTGAATCGGATTTGAGTCTTGCATGTTAAAATACAGGGGGGGAAGACTGCTAATCTGTTGTGGAAATACATTCCTAGTTTGAGCAATTAGTGTCGGAAGAATGTTCAGCGGTGGGACACGGGGGCAGGGCAGGAAGGGAGGCAGGCGAGGCACAAAAAGTCTGGGTTCAATCGGGGCCCAGTTAGGAGGTAACGGTAGAGGTAAAGGTGGAGGTAAAGGTGGAGGCAGAGTGTGAGGCAGCGGTGGATAGGAGGCGTGTGCTGAATGGTGGACTGGAGGGTAAGTTGGCATCACAGGCGCTGGAGGCTGTTCGGACATCTGGTAGGTGGGATTAAAAGAAAATGTGTGAGATGAAATGTTACTTTCCTGCGACTCATTTTCTCCTCTGTCAGCATCCTGTAAACTGCTGCTGCTCGTCTTGTTAGAATAGTTGTATTCAGCAGCTTGTTGCGCGGCTGTTTCGTCTCTCTCGGCCGCGTGCAAGTCTTCTTTCAGGGAACTGTCCTGGGTTAAAGGGCTGTAGCTTGATCTGCTGGATGATGACGACCTGCTGCGACGTTCAGGGGAAAACACAGGCCGTGTGTTTTTCTCTTTGTAGACTCTGAGACGGNCCTGCTGCGACGTTCAGGGGAAAACACAGGCCGTGTGTTTTTCTCTTTGTAGACTCTGAGACGGCGGCCTCTGTCGTCGTCCTTCTTCCCATATAACCGTTCTTGAATTCGACTTGACATTTGGCCCAGCTCCTCAAATCCCAGATCCACACCGATGGCCCGCAGAACGCCCTGCATCTGCCTGTGCTTGTGCTCCTCTTCGGGGGTCATTGTGGTCTTCACCACTGACGGGGACCTGGATCGACTTTTGGAACTGAAGTGGCTTCTTCCTGCATCGCTCCTGTGATGAGACTTTTCATGAGAAGGAGAACACCTCTTCGGGCTGAAAGATCTGTGGCTCTGCCGTGGAGCAGCGTCGCTCTGAGACGCTTTGCTCTCACTCCAGGCGCAGGTATTTTCTGGGCTTCTCCGTTTCCTTCCCCAACTTGGGGAACATGGACGATCTGCAGCACTCAGGTCAGAAGTCTGAGAACATGGTTGACTATCCTCTCCTACAGATGTCTGACTTACTATCTTTTTGAGTGTGGCAATATTCACGCCTTTGTTGAGCACGTCAAGGAAACGCTGGAAGCCCTTGGTTTTCTGGTCAGGAACAGCAGGACCTTCGTTGGTGACGTCATGTTCAAAAGCCTGATGGGAACCACACAGAAGCAACCACAGTTTTATATGTATATTTATTTTTTAAAAACTGTGGGAATCGGATTAAAAATTATATCAACAGAAAATTTTGTGTGGAAATGAAGCAGTCTCGGTAGTTTTACTGTTTCTTATGTACTTTCTGAAGTGCATTATCAGCACCGCTTATTATTGCGCTTAAACACTAAAATTACATAACTTTGAAAAAAACCTGAATACACGTCTTGTTCGTGATTACCTATCCCAAGAATGTTTCAAGTATCAACAAGTTGATTTTAATAGTTGATTTTAATAGAATGAACTGAAATCAATGGCGGTCTGGAAGGTAGGAAAAAAAATAAAAATTAATTCACCGTTTCAGTAGTATGCTTTGGGAAATAATTATCAGTAACGTTACATGTATGAAAATTGAATACATTAGGCTCAAACATGCAAAATGGGCGGTATGATCCTTTAAGTATTTTTGTGGAAAGATCAGTAAAAAACAAATTGTGAATTTATAACCATGAAAGGGTCAATTTCTCTCCAAAATTATACTACAATGATTCATTAACTGTAATTATTTAGTCATTTAAAATTCAACATTTCCTTAGAAGTTTAGAAATATAACTATTTATTGCTGCAATTGGACCAAATAAAATAGAAGACACTAAAGTTAACTGTGGATGCTCAACTTGCTGTAGATAGTGTGAAAGCCTCTAAGAAATGAAATGAAACGGGTGACATGAAGATAAAAAAAATCATTCTATGCAAATACAAGTAACACAATAAATCACACATTATGTCTACAGCTGCTTAAATAAATTAAAGAAATATCCAATTTCTTGTGTTTTCAGGAAACTAATCCTGATGCACAACTGCTGCCTGCGGGTTTGCATTTCTGCTTTTGGGCTGGAGGGGGTTTGAGGAGGTTTGAGGTTGGAGTTGAGATGGAGGCTGGAGCAGCTGTTTGTGTCCTTTAGCCTTGCCGCTTGTCTCCTGCTCAGCAGTGACAATGTTTTAGAAGCAGGTTGTAGCGCCTGCCAGCCAAACCCAGGAAGAGTACATTCTATAGGACTGTTTTGTTGACGGCAGATGGACAGATCTGAGTTAAAGTGGTGGCATGAAGTCTGAGGACGAATTGTGCTGTACAGTCGCGCTGTAAATCAGTAACAGCGCGTGCACGCAAGTTTCACGTGGCCAACATGATATACTTTTCTGCTGACTGCAGAGAATGTTAGCTGTAAACGTGTCTCGTGTATAGCAACAGAATGATCAAAGTTACATAATGAAAAATCTGTATTTTCTTTTCAACATTTGAGCAGCTAAGCATGACTTCATGCTAAGTTTTTTTTTTTTTACGTGTTTTAAATCTAAGATATTTATCAGATATGCTAGCAAGCATAAATAAGCTCCTAGTTTTAATGTTTCTCGAACATTCTTAATTACACTGGAAACATCTCATAAGCTGCTAATTTAGCCTGCATGTCAAATTTCCTGATGACATTTACCTAAAGACTGACCATTTCTACCAAATGAAAGGGCTGAGAGCAGCTGCTTCAAGACATTTTAAACAGCTATTGATCACATTTCTTTTCGTGAAAGCAATGTGCCAATAACATATGAACAGAGTAAAACCATTAGTCACAGCAGAAATGGGCGAGAAATAATGTAGGATCAAAACTGTCACAAAAAAACTATTTTGCAAATGTTTTGAGGCAGAAAATGCACTGAACATATTTGCATGATCTGAAGTGAGACTGAGAAACAAACCTGTTTAGAAAAACTTTGCATGGTTCCTTTTAGTTCTCAGTCACGTGTCCTTTCTGATGAGCTCTGCTTAATAAGTAAAACATGAGTCGAGCTTCAACTCAACCTTCTCACTTTACTAAGACTCTGTTCTTTTCATCTATCCAGATGACGAATTTTACAGTCTGACAGAGAGAGAAACTGCAGCTAACAGTTTACCTGAAAGTATGGTTTGTAGGGATTAAGGTGCCATGGTAACACCTCATACCACATGCAGAATATTATATGTTCTGTGACACATAATGCATCATCACAAAATAAACTCTAGGATGTCAAGTGTCATTTTCATGCTGTGGAATGCAATTTCATGTGACGCGATGTGGAATAATTGTAAATAGACAATTATTACCAAATTAAATAACAGTTAGCACAAACACTTCCGTATATAAACGGTACTATCAACGTGATGAACTATTTGTGCATTAAAAAATGATCAAGTGTCATGAAAGTGTATTTTCTCCGAGTCCTAGGACTGCAGTAATAATACATTAATTATATTTGAATTGGTCTAAATTCTCTGTGTATTGTTACACGGCTAGTATAATGACATTCGAGGTCTCAAGGTGCATTTTGGGAACATAAAGATGCGAATAAACAAAATGAGATTTGAGGAGAAATGTATGGCATTAAGGTTGCTACCTGTGACAGACACCCACCTCTCCACGAGACCCATTAAATGGAAACCTCATCCTGGTTTGATGGTGATCCTCGTGAACTGTGGGACTGTAATGCCTCTCTCTGAGTTTGGCATAATTCTGTTTGAAACAAAATCAGATTTTGTCAATAAAGACAATTTAGCAGAAACAGTCACATTGTTCTAATTTGAACAGTTGTGTTTTTTTAGCCGTGATGTCACAGTACCTTCACAGGAAACTCTTGTGATCGTGTTCTTTCTTGTGAAATGTCACGCTCCCTGTCTTGAGCGTCTCTGTGGGACGGTCGTCTGTAGGTTAAGTCATCGGGTTCTTGCCTGTGGATGAGCTCGTTGTGCTGCTGTCTGGGTCTGGATTCTTGTGGTTTTCTGTATTTGAAATTCTCCTCTGGCGGTGTCGCGCGTTTAAAATCCTTGCTCGCGTGTGTCCGCGTAAAAGTGCCCGGAGAGCGCTTGTACGTTTTATCCTCAGATTCGTACCTGCATCTGAGATCGTCTTCGCTGTCTTCCGTATACCTCCGTCTTCTCTTTTCAGCAACACTCCACTCTGGTGGGGACAGGCGTCTCCTCGCTGGACTCTTTCTGCTCCGTTCTCTGCTCAGCGGCTCTTTGCTGTACAGCCTCTGAGGTGAGTCGCTGTATTCTCTGCTTCCCCTCGTCCTCTCTGCATCACTGTGTGCATCCCCTCCATATTTATGGTAAAAATCCCGCTGCGTATCGCTGTGAGGTCCAGGTCTTTCCTTCCACCTGTCATCGTAGTCATCCCACTCCCTTGAATTTCTGTCCCCATACTGTTGCCTGTGGCCAGACTTGTTTGAGTACATGATTCTCCCAAGATGATTCAAGCAGCTTATAGGATTTCAAAATCTGCAGTATAAGAGAAAATAGTAAGTTAGATGCTTTAGAAAGTTCAGTAACCAGGCTTAAGATAGGTAATTCATCACAGCAGATGCAACAAGTGTTTTTAGTGTTTCAACACGGAGATAGACAGAAAAAAATGCATGTCTCTGTCAGGGAATATATCCCAATAGAAGACTGCTTTTACCAAGAAATGAAAACGACCGTACCTTCTACAAATGTGCACAAGTGTTAGCGGACGAAACCGTGAATTTTAAGGAGAGTGTGTATCACCTGAACATTTGATTTTGAAAAACTGGGGATTTGGCAAAATAACGTAAAAATGAAAATACAGTTTTGAATTTTGGAAAATGATTGGCGGTAACTTAACATGTATGTGGGTAATATTTACTGGGCTCAAACATGCAAAATCAACAGTATGGTCATATGAAATGAAGTATCTTCAAAGAAGCGTCTTCTTTGTCTTCTGATCAAACTCTCTAAACATTAACTGATATGCAAATCTATTTATATGCATAGCAACAATCACATATTTACGAAAGATTTTACATGGAATTTTGGGGGTGTGCTATCAGCGTTTTCCACGTGCACGTTTTCAAATTGGTGTGGATTTATAAAATAGAACTTGTAGGTTGACATTTACGCACATTTTTACCGGGGCTATCAAAGTACAGTCTACGGTATGCAGACTATCTTTCCACTAAAGTCTACACAGCATCTAATCTTACTGATGAACACATGAACAAACGTGAATCTGCTACAGGAGTGTGTGAGTGTGAAGGGGTTCGACAGCCTTTCATTCCAGGATATCATTTCACTGATTAGCTCGGTTAGCTTCCACGTAACAGGAAGAACTAAATACTCACAGCACTTAGGGGGTTTATCGCAGTGAAAACAAGCCTCTAGCTCTCCTGAATGAATCAGCATGAAACCTTGATGAAAAAATTAGCGTCCAAACTAAGTGAAGCTTTGATTACCTCTGGGGATAGCTAACGTTAGCTGGCTAGGTCATGTTTGCTAAGCTAAAGTCGCAGCGACATGAATACCAAAATGAAAAACACGAAGCTGACGATTTGTTATCTAAAATAAGCAGACATTTCATTGTCCCTATCTAATAGGGACAAACGTGTGTTAGCGTTTTCGATCTGTTTTTATATTAAATTAATTCGAGCAGGGGAAGAAATGAGACCTAGTTAGCGCGACTTGACAGTTTGCTAGTTAGCTACATTACCTTAAACACTCCACTTTTCCACCTTCCTTTTACTGGAGGAGGAGAACTTGGAAAAGTTGAAAATATTGTTGGAAATCCACAAAGATCATTGCAGTAAAAGTGAAGCAGGTTGTTAGTTTGCATGAAAATTTGGTTTTTGATTAGCTTAACAACCAGCTTCACAGAGTAACGTCCTACTGAAGAGGATTTTCATTCTTCTTCGTTTGAATCAATGAAAGCTGGCAACCAATGTTTAAGTGTATTATCGCCACCTAGTGGTCTGTGGATGGACATACATACATACCGATACATACATACATACATACATACATACTGCTGTCTGCTGTCTTATCTCAGTATTAATGTACTGTTTCATTTTGTACAGTTTTATAAGTGAATAATGAAAATGAGGGCTTTAAATCTGTAAATCTGGGTTTGTGAACATGATATTTTAGCAATATAAATATTACATTCTTTCTGAAACAAAAGAAAGAATCTGCCCTCAAAACATAGATTAAAGTAAACTACTCATCACTGTACCTTGTATGCTTTATGGCTGGGTGGCTCTCTTTAAATTTTCTTTAAATTTTCATAGACTTTTTCATTGGCATTCTCTTTTTTACAAAGCTATTCTTGGCCCACTTCCAGCATATTTATGTTAGTACATTAAGCAATAAATTAAAAAATAGCTGTTCAAAGCACTGTTGCAGGAATTTTATATATCATCATCTACATGCCATTGTCAAGGTGTATTTTAGCTGGTCTTTCAATGTTTATAATGACCCGTTTTGTTTTTCTTATGGTTTATAGTATTTGTCTATGTATGTATGCATGTATATATACAGTATATATGTGTGTGTTGTGTGTATATAGTATTTTAATCTCAAGAGGTTTTTTCCTGATTAAAGAAAAATAAAATAAAAAAGTAAAATGCTAACAGTTCTGAATCCACTATGCTTTAAAAAATAAGCTTACCAATGAGTTCAAAACAAATGTAAAAAGTTTCCTGGGCAACACTTAGAAAAAACTTCAGTCAAAATAAGTAGATTTTTAAAATGTAAAATATAAAACAATGCACATATTTACAAGACACTCCCTGTACTTTAATGATCAGAAAATATTTATATAAATTTCCATATGGATGTAGTATCACAACAGAATTTTGTCCATTAAGGGCTGTTGAAAAACAGGTTGTGTCTTTTTGAAAAAGAGTGTATTAGTCAATGTTCACTTCTCAAAGTTGTCTGGTTTGCTATTTTAGTCATTTATAAAAGAGTATACAAGGGGACATTTATGCGAATGGAAGCAACCTTGTTACTACTATAAAAGAAAGATTATTTTGTTGCACAGTTCTACTGTAATGGCATATTACAACAAATCATAGCAGAATAAGGCATTCACACAATGCACTGACAGATAAAAAAAAAAGTCTTTATATTTAAAAAAAAAAACAAAAAACCTCACGACACACCTGCGTTACAGACAGTACACGTTCTTTATTGGATCTTTCCATGAAGGCAGCCATCCGATGACAGCCCTTCCACATCCAACAGCAAACAACATGTGAAACAAATGCCAGTCTTACAGTATTTGTGCAACATCACACAGCTCTACATAGGCGCCTGTGTAGTCTACATCATTATACTCACTAATGAGGTGCAGTCATTGCTCCCTGGGGTGATATGGGTGATAAATGTTCCAATCATATGGACGGTTTAGACACATTTAGTCTGTGTTAATGATGGAATGAAGTCAGAGATGTGTGTAGTGTGAGTGAGGCAGCGGCCAATCACAGGAGGAACACAGCTTTTTAACTGCTCCCAGGGCCTTCTCCTGCTGCTCTGCGAGCACTAGAAGTTTCCACCTGAGGGTGCTGTAACAGAAAACAGTTTAACACATTAAGCACTTCTTATGGTCTCCACACAGATATTTCCACAGATACACTAGAAGAGACAGGCTTTCTGGCTTAAATCCAAACTATTAATACTTCATGTAAAATGACTATATTCATCTGTTAAATTACACCATTTATCACCCAAAATATTCTTACAATGGGTAAAATACATTGAAGGATAGGTACCATTTTTAGTGAATATGGTAATGTCAGATGCCTCATATTTTCTTCAGAGGTTTGTGAACCAATTTCTAAATTACCATTAAGTGTTTTTCCTATAGAAACAAGATTGTGTTATTAATAGAAATAAATGTAGGATTAAATTGTCTTGTAGTTTGGCATAGGAAAAATTAACTTTTAAATAAGACAAAGGATTAAGAATTTTTACATAACAGACTAATTTTTTCTCCCTTTTCATGGCAGTTGAAATTCTAAGAATCCAGATAGTGAAAGATAGATACAGTTTGGAAGCACTTTGCGTCAGATGTTTTAGATCAGACAAAAATTGATGCTATAGTAGTTGTCAAGTTTGGCCGACGTTGCCGGCAAGAGAGCCACCTGTGGTCCTGGTTAGTTACTGTTACACTTCACGCTGTATTTTATATTATTTATTTATTAGTATTTTATATATTTATTTATTGTATTTTATATTGTGCTTCTGAGGTGTATTATTGTTATCATAATTGTTCTATATACTGTTCTCATAATAATTATCAGTCCTATTTCATGTTTTTTCCAGAGAATGTTATATCATTGAGTTGTTAATATTGTATTGCCATATACTTTATTTAATACTGTGAGTTTTGTGCTGTGCTCTATTTAATTCTGGTAAAGCTACTGAGGATGATTGTTGTGTTGGTAATAGATACTGGTTGGTAAAAGATATTCTGCTACATACACAGCCTGCCAACAAGTGCCCATCTATAGAAAACTCAGAAAGTTGCACCTACATTTATACACATACATATACAACATACACAAATATAAAGCTGCTGGAGCTTCCCACCTCCTCACTGGTAGAACTTAATCTCTGTGTCCACACAGTCAAAAAATAAGTCCCCCAGTTCATTTTCAGAGATCTCTCCACTCAGCAGGGCTGAGATTTCACTCAGACACTGTGACTCCATGTCCCTCAAAATCTGGTAGACAGCTAAGCCCTCATCCTGAGAGAGAGAGAGAGAGAGAGAGAGAGAGAGAGAGAGAGAGAGAGAGAGAAAGAGAGATGTCATAACATAATAGTAACACGTAACAAACTGTATATATCATTAGTCTGAATCTGCCTGTGCAGGTTTTCATTAATGGCAAAGTTCCAGGCTCTGATATAATTTACCACCTAGTCTTTAAAAACTGCTTATGTCCGTTAAGTTATTTAATAACTGAAAAGATAATATTTGTTCAGTGGACACATTTTTGGATATAGGCCACATTAAGTCTAAGGTTAGAGGTTTTCTAATCATTTTTAAGGTAGTTTTTCTTGATGTTTTTGGAGTCTGGACTGTGCCACTGGAATAATTATAAATTTTTCAATGGTTTAATAATTAAGTTCAGTGAATAAATGTGCCATTTAATAATTCAATTTAATTATTCTGCCTTTAAATGATTAATACATTCTAAACAGATCTGAGGATTTTTAAGAAGTCTTTAAATTTTTTTGTTTTAGCATAATTAAATGTGTCTATATTTGATGTCACAAAAAAAGATACTTGAACTAAAGAGAATTCATGAGAATTACCCCACCACTTCTCATGAACTAAATATATATAAGTCATCTGGGTAACAATAAAGACCATAAAAAGCCTGTGGGGATGATCACAGGAAATACATAAAAAAAAATTAAATAAAACCAAACCATGTCCAGAAGTCTAGATACCCAAACAGCATCAGATGTTACTAGATCAGACTTATCTGTACAAAACACTAACTTTATACTTGCTGGACTCTTGGGACACAACAAACCTTCTGTAGGTTAAAACCAATGTTAAAAATACCATTTGACACCAGCTAATATAAACCATGAGTAATTTCATATAAGATGCTAGAAGGCTTAAAATGGAAATGTCACTACCAATACCTCACACCATGTTCACGTTGGTGGTTTATTCCTGATGATAACCATACTTTTGGGGTTGGGAATGTGTGTGTGGTGTGTTTGTGTTTAGTCTACATTCACGCAGTGTGTGTGTCATCTGCACTAACTGTGAGGTCCTGCTGTGGTTTCTTCAGCGCAGGGAATCTAAAGATTGATCAAGTTAAACTCTGATTTATAAGTGAGTTTGCAGCAAATGTTAAGAAATGTGAGCTTCAAACTTATTACAGCACTATCACTGATACAGGCCCTCCTCCATCAGTACCCACCGGGTTGGTCTCCATGGCGTTCAGCGCCACCTGGTGGGCCTTGTACAGGTCGTGTCTGCGGTCCACCTGGCTCTGAAAGCGAGGCTGCTTCCTGACGGGATCATCTGGACCAAACTGTGGGGAGACCACCCGCAGCACTGGAGTCATACACTCCGAGAAGACAAAAGGCTTGAATACAGACCTACCAGAGCATTTTGGGGGGGGGGNGGGGTGACAGGGAGAGACACAGGAAAGACAGAAACGACAGAAACCGACTCAGAAACTCCCACTGACCCAAAGTGCAGAAGTGCAAAAGATGAATGTCAGAAAAGGAGAAATAAAAAAGAAAGGAGGATCAGGGTGTTTACTTCACACTTCCTGTAAGAAGTTTTGTCTGCATACATCAAGTACATTCAGACTTTGTTATTCTGTAACCTTGTGTATTTTCCACCTTTGGCACAACCTAACAGCTACACTGTGACACTGGCTCCACATCAGTCTCTCTCCAGTGTGAACACACATAACCAAACCAAGTGAACATGCACCAGTGATCATTATGCATTATGGTAATCCACAAATCTATGTATGCACATTTTATTTTTTTAATCTGCTGGAAACATCCCAACAGCTATCTCTGTTGTATTTTTGCACTGCTCTTCCCTCATGAATCAAACAAAGTTGCCAATAATGATATATTTTCCCCTTGATTTTCTGCCAATGACATTTCTGAAGGTGGCGCTAGTGTCTTTATCTGTTCAGTCAAAGTTGCTATTGTTGCTGATTGCAACAATTTCTTCTCTTTAAAATTTGTTGCTCAAAAGGCTTCCATTAAAATTTCCACATAAAACAAATTTTTATAATTCTAATTTTTAATTTGGTTCACCCTTGTAGGTCAAACATATCTTAACTTTTTGCATTGTTTTAATATTTTTGCTATCTTAATACTTTCCTGTTTTACTGTTTTGGCATGTGTTCAGGCTTTTATGCTCCTTTTACCTATAAAGCACTTCAGAACTTTGTTTTACAGTTTTAGTGTCTGTTGAGTCTTTTATGTTCCTTTTTATTATGAAAACTTTGTAACTATATTTTGAGCACTGTACAAATAAAAGTTATCACTATTATTATTATTATTATATATATTGCAAACAAATTTCTGTTGCTAGTGTTGTAAAAATAGAAGACACACCACTTGGTGTTGAAGGATTTCCTTCAGAAGGAACTACACATGCCACGGATGCACTTCACGTCAGAATGTTTGGTGTCGGTTTGTAACAAATGTCTGGTTGCACAATATATTTCCACTCTGAGATGGAAAATTTTGCAAGTGCATTGGAGACACACAAGCTTGCACTTTTTGGGCATAACTCTGGTGGAAACTAATACATCTGTGGTGGAAATAGATCAAGAGTACTGGTTTTTCATTGTCCTCCAAGAATTACTCAAAGAGGCACAAAGAGCTGCATTAGTTTGTAACTGCAATGGCAAATAGTCGCTTGCAACAGCAATTTTTTGCAATTTAACAAATCATTTTTTGTTTAACAAACCAAGTTTTGTCAGTGCTGAGCTGAAAAGATTTCTTGAAAGTGGTTTATGTTTAGTTAAGACTGTGTTATATCAGTCATCAAAGGTACCGCGCTCACTCAGAGCAGAAAAACAGACATGTACAAGTAGATAAAAAGCTGTAGAATAAGTGAGTTTTTAATACTCATTTTATTGCTATCAATCAGCAGCTATGGCTACACTGATAATATAGGAATTGTAGACTGAATTAGAGACAAACCTGGAGGGGTCTGGGGTGGCAGTGAAGAAATGGATGCAGGACAGACTGGTATCTCTGGGCAGGATGGACACCATGCTGCCTGTGGTACGGAACCCTCCAGAGTCCATGCAGATCCCGCTGGGTTTGTCCCTTAGAATGGACATCATCACCTCTGCTGTTACTGAGCCTGTGAAGGAGGACAGATGACTGCAGATTCACATTGGATACAGTTTAATTCAATTACACCGTTTTGGATTCTGAGTTCCTCAGAGGAGTGGGAGATCCTCAGATCAAATACTGCAGCACTTTAGCACAATCAAAATCATTCCTAAAAGCATTGTAAAACAGTTCACAAACAACTCACACAGCAAATTTGCTTTACTGGACAATCCTACTGTCTGGTGGTGTATTTTGAGAGCAGCCACAATAGAGAAAGGTGAAGCATTCTTCAGTAATTTGTTGCACCAACTTTAAATGGCTCAGCTGCTTAGAGTCAAGATGCAAGATCTTCTTCATATCCCATATTAAACTAGAAGCATGTTAGCTTTTAACTGAGACTATCTTCAAGCCAAACATGACATTTTCTGCCCCACTAGTGGTAGGGATCTCGCTATATTTTTTGTCCATCCAACAATTTTTTTTCTTCCTTGGGTGTAATGAGTGTAACGACCTCTGCTAGTATGGATACAGACTCTGTCCTCTGAAATGTCCTGTGTTTTAATCGTGTTGTAATGTAGCATGTGTGGAGTTGACTCTCCTCCGCTCACCATCATGCTGCTGCAGCAGCTCTGTACCTCCCCTGTAACGCTGTTTGGCCAGCTCCATCCTGGCAGGTGGATTCTCAGGGCTGAACACCTGAGAGAAGTTGAACTCTCCTTCTCCATCCCACCAGCCCTGCGCCTGGGCCACGCTCCGGAGCTCTGGGTGCTCTGCCGAGATCTCAGTACCGATGGTCAGCTGGTTGGAGATGTTCTTCACCCCCTCTAAAAAGAACACATGGCTAGTGATGGGTGACACTACAAAATCTAGTTTTAAAGATATTAAGTCAGATATCAACAATACCAAGACTTTTTAATGAAAAGAAGGTTCAATTTACTTGAACGTTCTAAGTTTAGGAGTTTTATAATGCAGTTTAGGAGCTGGCTGTCATTATTGGCTGTTAATGGTAATAGTAAATAATAATAAAGTATGCATTTACAACTTCAATCATAAAAAAACAGCATGTAAAGACTATAAAGTATAAAATATGATGTTTTGCAGCCAATAACTTTCAACTCTTCTATCAAGACCTCTGATTTTTAGGAAATTAGCTTTTGAAAGTATTTTATAACACAATGTCAGCCGTAAATCAGCATATTAATGGCTGATTAAACATGCCACAGGCAAAGCTCAAGTTTTTCTGTTTTTTTCTTCTTCTTCCTGACATGTTGTGTAACGCTTCAACATCCTGAAGCAATCAGATGGTTCAGGCTGCTTGTACACTGCCTGTGAGACACACTTCTGGGTAAAAAGGAAGTGAAAGAGCTGATAGATGCTGAAGAAGCTTTGTTTGCAGTGAGCACACCATAACATCTCTGTACAGT
The DNA here is from genome assembly GCA_014773175.1 of Lucifuga dentata. Lineage (NCBI taxonomy): Eukaryota > Metazoa > Chordata > Actinopteri > Ophidiiformes > Bythitidae > Lucifuga > Lucifuga dentata. Next base: position 78,998 of record VXCM01000390.1, read on the forward strand.
AATGTATAGAGTATCTGGATTTTTTATCAACGCAGAGCTTTTTCTCTTCGGGGTAGGGGTGATGGACAGTAAGAGAATAGTAACAGGTTTACTCAAACTGCAGCAGTAGATGTGAGAGTGGGCAGAGCCTTAGATGTCCCACCCATCCTCAGTGGAAGCTGTGCCCGTGAGTGGTTACAGCAGAATCTGTACACAACCTTTCCCAAAGACATGGCTTTCCTCATTTCTCTCTTGTTGTACTCTGCTTCCTCCTTCTCCTCTAACTAGCTTATATATGTTTAAACAAATTTGTGGTATTTCTACAGCAGCATTCTGCTTCCCTTCAAATATCACAGCTGGCAACATTAAGTGACAAGAAAAAGTAAAAATTCTGCATGTTTTGCTCAGGCATTGGCTGGCAGTGGCATTTCAATGGACTCCATCATGATCCTCTCCTCACTGGACTGTGTCACTAAGGAGTGGCTAAAATTACACCATGCTTGTTACTGAGTGCATCAATTTTTAACACAGAGACATACAATTATACAAACATACCAGGCAGAGCAGTAAGCAGAGGTTTATGCTGGCCCTTTTCCATTGCAGGATCTTTTCTAGAAGCCTTTTCATGCTCTCAGAAACAAGGATCTGAACCTGGGGCTCAAATTTGTTCCTGGTGATATGTACAAGTTTCTATTGCCTCGTCAACACATCTGCTAATTCTCTAGAATTTTCCATGTGCTTTTCGCTCTATAAACTCTGAGTTGTAATACCACTCTCTTTACCTGTGACTTTTTGAGCAACCCACAGCCTTCCAGCAGTTTCCAGCACCCAGGCCTCAGTTCGGTCCAGCAGGAGGAAGGTGTTATGGTAGCTGAAGGGTTCAGGATCCTCTCTGCACTGGCCCCCCTGGCCATGCTGCTCCAGGAGCCCAGTGATCACCGACAGCGCTGCCCAGGCGCTGTCACCACGCTCTAGCCCCAATCTGACAAAAAAACCCCATCATGGCTTAGTTTAAATTATCAGATACTGATTAACAGTACGTAGTTAGCAATTACACTTGACTGCAGCGTGAGTTCTGTGTTAAGATAAACCTTTATTAATCCTGAGAGAAATTATTGTGCCAAAGTTGCTCAGTAGTACAAGTTACATAAGGTGCAATAAAACAAAGTGAAGTACTGCAAATGCAAAAAATACAAAAACATACAAATTCAACTTGCAGAAACTTATATAAACTAAAACTAAAACTATTAAAAAACTACTAAAACTAAAAACTACTGTATATACAATACATACAAATACAAATATACAGATACAGATATACAAATATACTGATACCCAAAGATGGGCTAAGATAAGTTAAGTTTTAGGTTTGTTAAGAGCAAAAAGCAACCATGTTATCAGAGTAAAAGATGGCAGGGATTGGTGGCTCAGTTTAGAATCATAGAAGTTAAAATCAGGATCCCACTCCTATAAACATGGGAGAGATCCTTCCTTATTAATTAACAACTCATTAAAAAGATGATATATTTGTCCAAGGATGTACACCTACCCATGAGATTAATTTAATTCCAGGCTCAAAATCTCTCAAGGCTCAAAGACTCTTTGTTAACACATTCCTACAAATTAACAGCACTGTGTCAAGAATCATTGACAAATGTTGTATTCATGATTAACAAAAATCCTGAGTAGTTCTCAGTCCTCTACAGGTGTGTCTTGTTATGTTAGACACAGATGGTTTATAATTCCTTTGAGATTTAGCACTGCTCCTCCCTCAAGGTGCTTGCAGGAAAGGGTGTTTTTCAGAAGGAGAACCCTCCTGTTTGTTTCCTCAATCGGGTCGTTTGGCACAAACCTTACAGACCAGTTGAATATGTCTTCAGATGCAGATGTGTAACACAGCTATGCGTTTAGGAGAAAACAGTGTTTGTGAGGAATATCATTGATGGACAGATAAAGCTTTTCACTTGAATGTGCTCAATAAATCTGTCAAGATGTGCTTATGACAAACTACACGCGCCTTTGATCAAAGGCTGAGCGTATCAAGTTAATTGTTCCATTGAATATAGAATAGCCAAAGCTGTATTTAACAAGAAAGAGAACACATTTGTTCCAGTCATCTCTGAACAACTGAACATCTGAACATTTGTTTGTTCCTACAGTTGGCTGAACTGTTTTTTTTTTTGTTTTTNCTCACCGGACAAGGTCCATGCCAAGCAGGGCCTCTCCTGGAGCGACAGGCTCTCGGGTCCAGACTGCTTCATTCCCAATGCAGACTCCATGCTCATTGGCCCCCATTTCGGCCCCCCACATCCAAGCGGGCTTGCTGAGNCCCAATGCAGACTCCATGCTCATTGGCCCCCATTTCGGCCCCCCACATCCAAGCGGGCTTGCTGAGGATGACAGCATGGGTCTGCTCCACCTGAGGGATCTGAATGTATGTGCACTGCAGAAAAAGAGATAGAACGAAATATATATATATATATATATATATAAT
>VXCM01000390.1:81522-105021 GCA_014773175.1 Lucifuga dentata
GGGAGAGAGAGAGAGAAAGAGAGAGAGAGAGAGAGAGAGAGAGAGAGAGAGAGAGGAATGTTGTTGATTTTTAAACCACACTGTATGTGTATGCAGGACAGCATAAAAATAACAATTTTAATCACTTTTTAACTACAGTTCAGACTAAATAAACCATTTTGAAGACTATTTTCCAATCCAATTTTTCATTCTACAGTATAATCTATTTTCAAAAATCAATAATTAATGAATAATGAAGATAATCATTATTTGCAGCCCCAGCATACTGTACAAACATCTTAACAGAATTAGAATCTGTGATAATTCCTCAGGACATATAAAGCTAAACAGTCATTGTGGGAATGAGTGGAACAGGAAATATTAATACCTGTTGCTCTAAATAAAGAATAACTTAAAATAATTAAATTATTCCAATACACCAATGCAATAACATTATCTTTTTATTTTCTGCAGAAATTAATATGATGCATTGGAGCCCGTTTCACCTCCAGCAGGGATCCAGCAGGGTGAGATGCTGCAGGGTAGTAGACCACCTCCTGGACCTCATCCCGGGGACGGTCTGAGTTCTTCCCAAAAATCACGTGGTCATCGCGAGAGCCAGGAGGCAAGGACACAAAACAGTCACATGACCGAGGAGCCTCTGCCATCCTGCAACACAAGCACCAAAGAATTCAAGTTCAGTGGGTGGAAAGCAAGAATCTGAATCTGGTTCTACGGGAAGAATTAATAACTGAGATATGATGACTCATCGCTGGCTGAACGGATGGAAATTACACTGCTGTGTGTGAAAAAGTATTCAGCCCGCTCCTGATTTCTTCTCTTTTTGTGTGTATCTCATACCAAACTGTTTCAGATCTTCAAACAAAATCTAACATAAAACAAAGACAACCTGAGCAAACACAAAATACAAATTTTAAATGATAATTGTATTTATTGAAGCAAAAAGGTTATGTAATACCAACTAGGCCTGTGTGAAAAAAAGTATTTGCCCCCTTAGATACTACATCCAAAAAACTACCAAACTGCATTGATAACTGGTTGCAGCTGGACTAGACACACCCAGGCNCTACATCCAAAAAACTACCAAACTGCATTGATAACTGGTTGCAGCTGGACTAGACACACCCAGGCCTGATTACTACTAGCCCTGTTCCATCAAATTATCACTTAAACAGACTATTTTCAGAAGCATGAAGTTAGCTAAAAGGTCTCACCAGTCGCACACTATGCCAAGATCAAAGGAAATTCCAGAAGAGATGAGGAAGAAAGTGACTGAAATACATCAGTCTAGGGTTAGGGTTACAAAGCTATTTCTAAGGCTCTGGGAGTCCACAGATCCACATTGAGAGACATTATCTACAAATGGAGAAGACTTGGAACAATAGCGAACCTTCCCAGAAGTGGCCGACCTTCCAAAATTCCTCCAAGAGCATGGCGACGACTCATCCAGGAAGTCACAAAAGACCCAAGGACAACATCCAACTGCAGGCCTTGATGACCCTCAAACCTTTTGGGAGAATGTTCTATGGACTGATGAGTCAAAAACTGAACTGTTTGGAAGACAGGTGTCCCGTTACGTCTAGCGTAAACCAAATACAGAGTTTCACAAAAAGAACATCATACCTACGGTCATGCATAGAGGTGGAGTGTAATGCTGTGGGGAATTAATAAATTATAATTAATAATAATTGAGGGAAACATGAATTCTGCTCTCTACCAGAGAATCCTGAAGGAGAACGTTAGGTCAGTCTGTGAGTTGAAGCTCAAATGGAACTGGTTATGCAGCAAGACAACGATCCCAAGCATAAGAGTAAGTCGACCTCTGAATGGCTCAAAAGGAATAAAATTAAAGTTTTGGAGTGGCCTAGTCAAAGGCCGGACCTGAACCCCATTGAGATGCTGTGGTAGGACCTGAAAAGAGCAGTTCTTGCTGGCAAACCCTCCAATGTGGCTACACTAAAGCAGTTCTGCAAAGAAGAGTGGGCCAAAATTCTACCACAGCGATGTCAGAGACTGAGCTCCAGTTATCAGAAGCATTTGTTTGGAGTTGTTGCTACTAAAGGCACAACTAGCTGTTAAGTTCAGGAGGCGGTTACTTTTTCACACAGGCCTAGTTGGTATTACATAACCATTTTGCTTCAATAAATACAATCATCATTTAAAACTTGTATTTTGTGTTTACAGGTTGCCTTTATTTTATGTCAATTTTTATGTGAAGATGTGACACAGTTTATTATGAGATACACACACAAATAGAAGAAATCAGGAGGGAGTCGAATACTTTTTCACAGCACTGTAAGTGCTTATTACTGTTGCAAATACGTCGTTTTTGACCCTTTTGTTTATCAGTTAACAGGACATATTATCCAGATTTCAGTGACATTTGGTGAAAAATTAGATCATGACCAGGACACTTGGAAAAGTGATTTTCAATCTCACAAGATTTTTCATGGTTAAATAAAGGTTAAATAAATAAAAAATGGGCTGAGGAACAAGGAATAATAACACCACCATGTGGCCACTGATAAAACAGTGTTTTGGCTGATGACTTTTTGTCATTAAGGGAAACATGAAAATCATATAGTAGATATTTTCATGTTCTTATTTTCATTTAGAGGTGTGTTTTGAAACTTTCACAATTCTTAAATGTACAAAAAAAAAAAAGATTTTGTTCTCCTTTCTACAGCACCACTGTGCACAGTGAGTGAAAACAATCTATTTTAGCTCCACCCCTAAATGCCTGCTCTGATTGGCCAGTCTGCCCTAAGATGTCAGCAGTACAAACACAGATGTTGGCCAGACAGTTTGTGGGTGTGTCTAACCAAGTGGGTAAATTCCCATGTTACATCTTTAAACATGTTACAAAAGTAAAGGACTAATCAAAAACAAACATTCAGTGCAATTCAGGGTTTGTCCTGGATGTTTTGTTTTTTTTTAAATAAACATCAAGATTTGAAAATTTAGACAATGTTCAACATAATGTTACACCATTAAAAAAGGGAAAATCAAATGATGACCCTTCAAAATCCGGTGGCATTTAGTCTATAGGTGGCGCTACAGCAACATGATCATTTGAATGAATATAAATCAGCGGCTATATCAGTTTGACTCATTTGAAATTTTAAACAATTTATCCTTATACAAGGTTGGCTGACAAATTATTCTCCCAACATCATATATACATGCCTGCACCGTTCCATATGCACATGTTCACACAATATATTAATTAGTGTTATTAGTTCTTAATTTGTATACATCTAATTGTGTAAATTAAAACGGTTTGAATCTTTGCTTTCTTAGCTTTGTTGCTTTCTCTCTGAGCTGTAATAATCTGATCTGTCTGCTGAGATGGACAAATCAAACAATAACCTCGTATAACCTCATTATTCAGCGTGCGTGGAATTACAGAGTTCACAGCTACAGAGGAGGAACTGTGCTTCATCCCCACCCAGCACACTCACACTCAGAGCCCATCCCTGACCACACACACACACACACACACACACACACACACACACGCGCGCGCGGATTAGCAGACAGCCCTGCACAGCACTCTCTGTTCGCTGTAATCTGCACAAATCCCACGTCACGTCGCTCTGTATCACTCCCTGCCGCATAATTAAAACACAGAATCGGTGTCATTCAGAAATAATGTCGGCCAGAGAGCCCCATCACAGGCGTGGTGTCCGTGGAGCGTCTGTGATCAGCCTGACGGAGATCAGGCCTGAGCGCTGTGCACACTGTCAGTCTGTCTGTGTTTGTGGACACCGACACGCCTGTCCACTCGTGTCATTCCGAGGCTGAACTTTAGGGCTATCAGGCTGTAAACTAGCACTAATGGTGTGAAAAGCACAGCAGAAATGTTTTACCTTTCAGCGCAGCGAGCGGACGGCCGGCGGGGAGAAGGCAGGTTCACGGAAATCCACGGAGTCACGTGACCGCGAAATCCCAAAGGTCTATGCTTAAAGGTCTCGCCTCGTCTGGCCACACACGCACACGCAGACAGACAGACACAGACACACACACACACACACACACACAATGCTCCACTAATAACTGAGTNCGCAGACAGACAGACACAGACACACACACACACACACACACACAATGCTCCACTAATAACTGAGTGACGCGCAAGTGTAGTTGTTGTCTGATTCCTTCATTTTTAGTGTAAATATAATCTAAATTCACAGACAGATGAAGGAGTTTGCTTTAATGATGAAAAATCTACATTTTGTTTTTTTTTTTTTNTTTTTTTTTTTTTGGCAGGTGATCTTAATTGAATATAGAACTTTATTGCTGTTTTCACAAATATTACTAATGTAAAAATAAAATAAAATAAATCTTTAACAACATAAAAAATGAGTTGTTTAATTTGATTTGTTCTTTGTTATTATTTTCTATATTATAATACCTGTCAGTCAGTTTGGGAATCATAGCAACTTCCAGTCAGCACCATCATGAGGTTTTTATTACTGATGCATGTTAATACATTCATAATTTAACTCTTTGACAGGAGCCATTTTTCACAGATAAAACTTTATATTTTATTTATAGTTGAGCACATTTTACTGCTAAAGATGTGATACTTCTTCACCCGCTGCTGGCTATGATGTTTGTAATAACACTTAATGTATGATTATCCATGAATATCCTGGATCTTTATATAATGCTGTTTTTATCAATAAATTTGATTTTTTTTTTTTTTTTTTTNTTTTTTTTTTTTTTTTTTGCTCTATTTCTACCTCATGCTGCCAGTATATCATTGTTGGATTTTTTTTATTGTGTAGTATTGTTGGCCTCAAAGTTTTCAACATGGTTTGGGTTCTAAATAATTCCATATCATATGAAGATCCACATTTCAAATTCAGATTAAACTATTCAAACAAGAGTTCCTTCAATTGCTTAGTAAACTTGGTATCCATAATTTGAGTCAAACTTAGATATAAAAATTAAAAGATATGAAAATTAAGACTCATAACATGATTTGAGACTTGAAATCAAAAACTTAACTAAAGATGTGGACACACTATCGCCTCAAATTTTTTATTTATTTATTTATTTTTTAAAATTATGAGCCCTCTTATTCCTCTAACAGTATGTACAGGTACATGTCGATGTTAAAACTAGGACTCTAGACTTGGAATTGAGATTGACAGACCTACAGCATAAAAAGCTCTAGTTACTGTGTTTGTCATCTTCATGTTGTTTGCTGTGATCATCTTCATTAGCATGTGTGTGTGTGTGTGTGTATGTGTGACACAACAACCTGTGTGTGTGTGAGACACAACAACCTCTGACCTCACTTCCACTAAACTGATGTTACAGTTGAATAAAAAAAAACTCTGTGTGCTTCCCAGAATGCATTGCACTTGAGTAAACTTGACAGAAAGCTTTCCCAGCCAGCAAGTATAGCTTTGTTAATTTTTGTGACTTTTATTAAACTTGCTGTGCAGGTTTAGCTGGATTAATAAAGAACCTGATACATGTTAAAATATAATCACCGACACCTTACTCTTGCTTTTGAGCAGTTTACTTTTTATCATATGATATAATTGATCTGTGGTATATGAACTATTTTAACTAAAGTATATATAATGGAATTCAGATTATTTCAACCCATGATGAACATTCAGCAGCCTTTTCATGAAATTTTCTGCTTTAGAGCAACTAAATACACAATACTGGGTCAATCTGCAATTATAAATCAGAGAGGAAACTTGACAGCTTGTGTTTTGAGGGGTTGCAGATTTTAAATATAAAAACTGCTTTTAAGCGGCACTCGGAGTCTGATGTTTGCTGTTCAGTGTAATTTAACTAAGGCCAGTGTCTGTGTGTCGGTGGGTNCTCGGAGTCTGATGTTTGCTGTTCAGTGTAATTTAACTAAGGCCAGTGTCTGTGTGTCGGTGGGTTTATGGAGTGGGTGTCTCCCATCATTGGTGTTTCACTGAATTATGTCCATGAAACTTCCTGTGGGCTCAGTGCTAAATACTGGCTTTGCAAAAACACATACAGGAAGAAATCCTTTACTTAATTAAACTGAGTAATACCACATGGAAAATACTACATTACATGAAAATCCCCAAACCGGAGACACAAAATCAATTGAAAATCCTCATTGAGCTGAAACATGGCTGTTTTTATAATTCAGTTTTAAAAATCCAAATCCAAAAATTAAATTATTTACTGTAATAATATTATATTAATATTTTACATTCAATCTTGTGTTGAATGTAAAATGTGAAACTGCAAAACTAACAAATAAAACACATTAGGTAAACATAGTGGAGTGAAAAACTCCACAATTTCCCCTCTGAAAATAGTGGAAATAAGTCTTGTATTACCACCTCAAAAGCTGCATTTTAGAGTAAAGGTAATTAGTTATTTTCTACTTCTAAACACACACACACACACACACACACACACCAATACTTTCCACTGATCATATACACTCTTGACTACTACTGGCAATTGAGGTTGATACAAGGATTGACTGATAAGTTCTGAGTCTGATACATGAGGAATTAAACAATATACAGTATGTAACTTTTTTTTGTGGAAGGAATATAACTCTTAAGATTTTTTTGTTTGTTTGTTTGTTTTGTTTTGTTTTTTTGCACAGCTGCAATCATTTGAGTTTAATTATTATAACTTACAAGTTCTAGAGGTACCTAAAGTGGGTTTGTACAAGATTGAGAACATGTAGTGTGTTTTTGGGGGGGAGTTATTTATTTATTTATTTTTTGGCTGTTGTATATGATTGTGGCTTTGAACTAGTTCAGCACTGATCCTGCTCACCTGATTTGCCCCCTCAGACTCACATATGTTCCAAAACATTAAAAAAAAGCTTTAGTTGGAACCCATTTTGCCTCAGATGATGACATCACATCAGCATATCAGCTGATATGTTATGATATGCTGATATGATGTCAGACGGCGATGAAACTTTTTGACCTCAAAGAAACTGGGATAAAATGCCCTCCAGTATTATTGGCAGAAGTGTGTCAACTTGGAAGGAGACTATATTGAAAAATAAACTTTATGAGTTAGATCTTTTTCTGCTAGGCTCACAATTTTTCAGTCAATCCTGATAAGATGAGTATGGTTCCTTTGCCATGCTTTTTCCATACCCTATTCTTAGAAGTAATCTTCAATATTAAAGTAAGATACTGCTTTAAAATTGGTTTTAGGTTAAACGACAATTTACAAAAAGAAAATAACGAGACATTTTCCCTTTGTATAAATGTTTTCTGTGATGTTGATGATGAGATTAACTGGGACTTAGGACGTATCAAATGACTGCATTTCTCAGTAGCATGGAGGATCAAAGCATTTTGATTCAGTATCAACAAGCTGTCATCTGTCAGTGCCCAGCCCTACATGACAGTGCAGTTTAGATTCCCCAATGACTGAACGACCAATTAAACATAAGGAAACAAACACGAGATGTTTTCTGCTTTGCCTTGTGTGAGGGATGCGTTTCACTAAATTCGGCCTCTGCTAACGTGAACCTGCCTGACAGCATTGCAGTGACTGTCGCATCACATTTGGAATGTCAAGCCCCAACCTCACCACTGTCATGTAAATACACACTTACTGTATAAGCAGAGGTGGAGAGTGATATTTACTCAACACAGTTTAACGTGCTGGTATTCAAAAACTTCCATTTGCTTTTCCTCCACTGCATTTTAGAAGAAACTATTGACCTTTTTGATTTTTCTCTTCACTGCATTGTGACAGTTGCAGTTAAAAGTAAAAGTTTTTCTTTCTTTCTTTCTTTCTTTCTTTCTTTCTTTCTTTCAGCTCATTTGAAATCACTTTGAGTATTTAGATTGGGATTTTACCTTTAAAACGTAATATAAATTCATAAAATTTCTGTAGTTTAATAAGTCTTCTTAAGTATTGCCAGAGACCAGATAATAGACCAGAACATTCTTCACTATAAGTACTTTTACTTTTGATACTCAAGTACACTTTATTGCTAATACTGCTGTAGTAATTTGCAGGTCTTTTACTGGTATGTCTCTGTCATATTATAACTTTTACTTAAAGGACCATACCGACAATTTTGCATGTTTGAGTCTAATATATTCCATTTTCATACACGTAACATTTCTGACAATCATTTCCCAAAGCTTACTACTGGAACGGTGAATTAACAAAATTTATGTTCCCTATCTTCCAGTTTCAGTTCATTCTGGTACACTATTAAAATCAGCTTGTTGATACTTGAAATGCTCTTGGGATAGGTAATCCATCATCGTGAACAAGATGTGTATTCAGATCTTTTTTCGAATTTCTGTAATTTTAGCATTTAAGCACAATAAAAAGCGTGGAGTGATCTGAAAATGCTTCCTGTTGTCACTTCTTCACTACAGCACTTGAATGCACCACTAGGAAGCATTTTCAGATCACTCCGTTTTATTGCGCTTAAATGCTAAAATTACGTAACTTTGAAAAAAAAACCTGAATATCCGTCTTGTTTGCGATGATGGATTACCTATCCCAAGAATGTTTCAAGTATCAACAAGTTGATTTTAATAGCGTACCAGAATGAACTAAAACCAATGGTGGACTGGAAGGTAGGAAAAAAAAAATTAATTCAGCATTCCAGTAGTATGCTTTGGGAAATAATTGTCATTAAAGTTACGAGTATGAAAACTGAATATATTAGATTCAAACATGCAAAATGGCAGGTATAGTCCTTGAAAGGATGTGAATACTTCTTCCACCACTGTGAATGTTTGTATAAATAAGCTCCATTCTGGAAATGACTCACATTGCATCTGTCATGTTTTGATGATGCAATCGGTTTAATGGCCAAAAAGCAGGTAACAGAAACACAAACCAGCTCTGAAAATGTGAGTTTTGGATGTATGTCAAGGGTTCCTGGAGCACCTGGACCCTATTGGTGCCCAGTTTGGTGAAGGGTGTTGAGTTGAATGTCAAAGCGGTTCAGTGCTGAGTGCTGTTCTCTCGCGGCACAGGAGGATCCCTGAAGGCAACAGGCTTGAATTCTTGAGAAATTTCTGACAGTGTGTTACCTGAACGGCACTCGGCTACTTCCACACCCTCTCCAGCCTTTCATCTCCTCCAGCGCTGACAACCACTGCACATCCTGTCTGCCTTCACACACACACGCACACATACACCATGAGAAATAAACACCCACCTGAGCCAAAAGCAGACACACCCAAGAGTAAGACGTTACACACATATACAGTGTGCACAAACACATTCAGCACAAAAACAAGCACAGACAGAGACGCTAAACAGACAAGTCAGAAAAAGCTTTGGAAACACATCAATACGTCACAGCACTCGTGTTGAATGATGAAATTATCAGAGATGATTTAGAGGACAATCACCAGTAAAACCAAAGATAACATATGCTTACGTAGCGTTTGACATTTAGTATTAATTTCAGGGTGATGAGACATTTTTACCCGTGGAAGAAAATGCAAATAGTTGAGTGTAGTAACAAAATTACCAAAGCAGCAGCAGAAAGTTTCTACTAGACTAACGCAGCATAATGGCTGGTCTGCCTCTCATCATGTGGGTACAAATAAGCAGTACTCAGATCCTTTACAAATGCAAAATTAGCAATAATGCAATGGAAAAGTACTCCATTACAAGTAAATGTAAACAGGTGTAAGTAGAAAATGTATTCTAGTACTCATAGTGAAGAGAGCTTAGTTTTACTGCATCATATCTCTAGTATCTGGGAGTTTCAAAATGCTTAAATGAGTTGAAGAAAGGAAGGAAGAAAAGAAGGAAGGATACAAAAAAGAAGGAAAAGGAGAAAATGAGGAAAGAAAATGGGAAGGAAGGAAGGAAGGAAGAAAGGAAGGAAGGAAGAAAGGAAGGAAGGAAGGAAGGAAGGAAGGAAGGAAGAGGATAAGGAAAGAAAAAAGGAAGAAATTAGGGAAGAAATAAATAAAGATGAAATAAAAAAGAAAGGAAATAAGAAAGAAAGATATTCATAATACTTTGACAGTATATAGAATGCAACATCTTATTCTGCAAATTAACTTGTAAAAAGTGGTTTTCCCTGTGAATGTGGAGGAAACATATCCCAAAATGGAAATGTTTATCAAAGCAGAACTCAAAAAAGGTTCAATACTTTAGTAAATTATACTTATTTTGTTATTTTATGCCTTTGCAATAAGTGGTTATGATGGTTATCACCAGTGTGTCTCTTATCTTATCACAACTCTGAGCTGCGTAAACCAAAGATCTGTGCACATGCACGCGTGCGTGCGCACACACACACACACACACATACACACACACACACACACTCACACACACACACACACACACACACACACACACACACACACANAAAAGGCCTCTCCCATAGACATGCAGGAGTTGTGGCCCAGTCTGTGAGGCTGCCATGTGAAGCGGAGGGACGGCCGTAGGAAGATGAAGGGTGTTAAGGGACGGAAACAGCTGGTGAGAGCCCAGAGGATATTAATCTGAGGGGGGAGACAGGATGGCAGGAGAGGCCATCTAATAAAGTATGGTATTACTGCTGCAAAGGTGTGTGTGTATGTGTGTGCACGTCTGTCTGTCTGTCTTCCTGGGGTATTATTGGTGAGTGAGAAAAAAACATGTCTGTTTGGTGTGGGTATGTGTGTGTGTGTGTGTGTGTGTGTGTGTGTGTGTGTGTGAAGGTGTGTGTCCATCCGACTACTACAAACCTGAAACTTTAAGTCTGCACTTAAAAGAAGAGTTTTTTTCTGAGTTGACTTCTCAGCTGTCAACCAATCAGTGATCATCTCTTGTGATCTCTTGTGAGTACAATCATCAGATGAAACTCTCTCACTCTCCTCCACTTTCACACACACTCACACAAAAATAACTTTTTTTTTGTTTTTTTTTAAATGTTAGATAAAATAAAGAGATCCAAATTTTCTTTGAGCAATTAAAGTTCTGGTTAAAAGGCAGAGGTGGAAGATGGGAGGAGAAGCTGGGCGGCATCAGTCGCACAGACAGTAATGACGGCGCCACTGCTGTTTAACAATCAAAGATGGGAGGCGGGAGCTCACGAGGAAGTCTCTCCTTGAAAAATACAGGTGTTTGGTACAATCAAAGCGCAGCTTGCAGAAATGACGGGGTTTGAAGTTGAAAGGGGAGGCAGGAGGAGAGGGGGCTGCTGTGCTGAGTGAGTGCAGTAAGAGGGAAAAAAAAAGTGACTCAGAAGACAACTGTGGGCTGGTCTCTCCTCCGGGATTTTGAATAATTAACACGGATAAGGAAGTTGACTACTAGGTGCTTACTGTTTACTTTGTTTGGATTTTTTTCCTGCCTGTGGAGGGGAAGTGAGGCTTTAGCTGGACTAGCTCTCTGGAGGCTGGCGTGTTGGCAGGAGGATTTGTCTGGGACTCTGCTTTAGTTCCCGTGGGACTAAAGCAAAGCAAACCAGCCAAAGGCCTGTCAATCCAAACCAGAACCGACTTCATCTGCTGGGAATCATATTTACTAAACATGCAGGTTTGCAGGAAAGTCCCACACTGTACACACACAAGCTTACTCAAACACACGAGCATGAGAATTGAGGGGCTGGTTCATGGATGACTAAGTTCATTTGTTGCACAAAGCTAAGTCTAGTTGTTCTTAAGTCAAGCTCAAAACAGTTTTGAGTGTGTGTTGTGTTCACATCGGTAAAAATCACACAATTACATCTACTCAAAGATGTCGGCATGAAAGCTAAATTTACTTGATTCTAGTGTTGACTGTTGTCCTGAAACGTGTTGCAAAAAGGAAACAGCAAGACACGTGTAAAGAAGTTGGAGGTATTGAGGAGAATAAAAGTTAAGAAGTCCTTCTTATTGCTCAGCCCACATACGGTAATTAATTGCAAATCGCAGATGATTTGCCGATATAGTTGAATCAAAATGTTGCTAAAATGTGGTTTACTGCAGAGAAAACCAAATAATTTAGCTAATAATTTCATGTGACTAGCTAGTTAGCTTGCTTTGGGTTCACATGATAAAAACCCATTTACTGACAGTAAATGGGTTTTTATCATGTGAACCCAAACTCTATAATATATGTATAGCTGAAAAAACACAGTTTCACCGATAGTTTAATGTGAATATTATCTTTCCACTTTGCACTTTGACTGGACACATAATTGTGGTTGTTAGACGGCTAGAGGAGTCTGCACTGGAGCAGACTTCAGCAAAGAGGCTAAAGGCGGCGCTATTTTTGGACAGGGCTTTAGCCATGCTTTTCACTATTTTTTGTTAGCAATTAATATTGATCACTACCATGGAAACAACCCTTAGTTCAGAGATAAGTCTGAACTTCTGCTAAGTTTGTAGGTACGAATAACAAAGTAAAACTCCAAGGCACCCGTCACACAAACAGCTGTGCCTAAATGTACCTTTAAGCAGCCTTTTAGCTTTAATATTAGTTAGTCTTTATTTTTGTGCAACTGTTTTAACTCTAATTATACTAGACTTAGTGCTGAAATAAGGCTGGTCTAACTCTGGTGTACCAGTCTAACAGATCTTTGTGGAACCGGCCCTTGGCATGTCTTACATCATCTATTTTGACCTTTAAAGAATCCAAACCAAAAGCACTTGTTCCTAACTTAACTATAATTAAAAATACAATTGCTATGAAGCAGTGAAACAGCATGTGAGGGTGTGTAGGAAATAGAAACTTGCAAGCCATACTCAGTCATTAAATGATGGCGCAATGAAAATGAATGGACGATTGAACAAACAAATGGCGCGACACTCTAGCAACAGCTCACAAAAAGAAATAAATCTTTGTAAAATATATTTCTGATTGCTATTTATGATATCAAAGTCACATTTTGATTAAAAGTTTGATTTGTATCAGTTCCTGTCAGCATAAAACGAAGTACATGTTTATTATATAGTAATAGCCCAAAATAATGCAGTATCAACATTAGTAGATAGTGTATACTTTATATTCAAAGGTGGATAGTAATGCACTCCATTTACTCTGTTACATTTACTTAAGTAACTTTTTCATAAAATTGTACTTTACTGAGTAGTTTTATTGCAGGATACTTTTAACTATTACTTGAATATTTTTATAAACAAAAAATATACTTTTACTCTGTTACATTTGGTCTCACTCTTTGCGTTGCTTCTGATTTCACCCGTTTGAATTCAGCATGTTCAGTTTTTCTCTCATTGTCAGACACTGTCTGCTTCAGCTCCGAAGTAGCCACACCCCCACCCTCCATTTCCATGGTTTCACCCGGAGCAGAACAGTCATGGTGGAATCAACAGCAGGAGGTTTAGAAGAGGCACATCCCCGCCACACATTCAAACACTGTTTTCTTTTCAGTCTACCAAAACCAACAGCTACATAATGTGTTGCGTCTTTGTCTACCTAAAAATGTGACATTTCAGCTTCTAAGAATCAACATGGAACTTGAGGAAATGTGGCAGTAAACTGCAACGTTAGCTACTTAACTTGCTGCTGCTTGCTATCTCAAGTTTTCCTGTTCTATTCTGAGTAAATTCATGAAACTAGCCTATCTAACTGTCTTGGGGCCAGGCCAGAATTGTCATGATTTGTTATGTGGTAAATATTTGATTTTTTACTGTCTACTGTTTCTTTATATGATATGATTTGGATTGTATTAGAAGCTACGTATGGCTACTTTGCATTTTTTTTTCCTCAGACAAGCACTTTATAGCTTGTTGATTATTCTAAGGAATAAACTTGATCAAAGTTACTCACTACTCAAGTAATCTTTTTAATAGATACTTTATTACTCTTACTCAAGTAATTATTTTGATGGCTACTCTTACTTATACTTGAATCACTATTATTATAAAGTAACAATACTTCTACTTGAGTACAGTTTCTGGCTACTCTACCCACCTCTGTTTATATTATATTATGTAATAACAGTAACCTAAAGGTGGATAAGTTTGATTTTAATGCTCTAATGCATTAAAAGCAAGACATTAAAACCATTGGCACAGACAGATTCAATACTTCACCACATGAAATTCACATGGATTTTTTACGATTTTTTTTTTTTTTTTTAAATTATCATTTAATCAGAAGAGTGTTTATGGAATCATAAACAATTTTTTAAAATACACATGGTGTAACAGAAAAGTTGCTACAGAGCATCTAAACCCACTTAAATCATTAGGAGAATTTGTAAGACCTGACTGGAAGTGACACTGTAATTAAATGTTATTAAACAGTCTCATTTTGATGGTGCTGTGTTGTATTCATGAGGAAATATGCATGACTTTTTAAAGGCATTGGTAAACACCATTTAGACGTGGTGTGTGGTCTTCAATTCAGTGGCCTGATCTCCTCCATGTGTGCATTTACATGATACAGCGAAGAGACCAGCTGATAAAACTTCTGTAGAATAATTTTCCATAAAATGTCATGGAATCGTAACTGATGGTTTCAGTTTCAACTTGAAAGTTTTTATTTTGTGGTAGCCACAAATTTGTCAGCGTAGTGTCATATTCCCAAACTGAATTTCGAGTATTATTTACAGCCATGATGAAATACTGGGATTTTTTATTTTTATTTTTTTTCTATTTAAACATTTCAAATTCAGGCAGATGTTAGTAACGTGCAGTTCTGACCTGGTTTTTCATAATCTGTATATACTAAAGATAAATTGATCCAAGTGCGCAGTGATTCAGTATTTTGTCAATATTTGCTTGTGGTCATATTATATCAACGTCATGTAATCAGTCCGAACTCAGCATCTCTAAAAGTGCTGGTTCAGAGAAAGAGGAGCAGAGCTTCCCGCCGGCCTGTCTGTGGTCTGTGTTTGTCAGTTGATTTGAAGCTGCTCCACCAACATGCTGTGACAGGAAAGGAATTAACTCAGCGAGGAGACGAAATTAAAAAAAAAAAAAAAANTTAAAAAAAAAAAAAAAAGCCTCAAAGGAAGATGATGTTAAAAAACAATTAAGTGTGTGATACACATTCAAAGGCACTGCAATCCATTACACTCTGACATATTACAAGAATCACCGCTTGGGAGAAATTCAACATTTGGCACAAAGTGTTTGTGATTCTGTGGCAGTTGAAGCTTCGTGTTACTTTTTTTGAGATACAGTTTCTCTAACATGTCTGGATTGTTTGGTGAGGATAAATATGTTAGATGATATAGTAGAGGCCATGGTAAGCAGAAGTGTCTGCAGATGTGTTTATTTTGCTTGTGCTGGCCGAAGCCAAACCACCTCTCAGGAGTGTCAGCAATCAAAGGATTTCCAGGTCTCAGCTCTCTGATTCACAGGCTGCAGTCACCCAAACGTCCATGTTACAGCACCAACACTGTACATGTAACAAATATCTTCACGCATGCATAAGAAACCACTGACACGAGGTATGTCACGGTAACTTTGGCAAAATATGTGTTTGTTTTTGGTGTTTTAATGATGATGCACTTTGTAGAAATAAAGTACAATCTTGTAAGAATAATGTGATTGCTTCAAATGGGCCAAATATGGGTGTTTGCAATCAGGATAAACAGACAAACTCATTCTAGTGGAATAATGGTTTCATATTTATTAACTCATTTGTTCTTTCTTTAGTTTTTCTTATAAGCTGCGACACATTTACATGTCACTTTAATCTTTTATTTATTTATTTATTTGTTTATTTAAATGTTTATTTCGTTAGGGACTGATGCAGAGACATAGGTCATTCATAGAAAAATCTATGCTGCACATCATAGCGTTTTTAGCCAGGGCTAATTTGCAAAGCTTGTTCCTATAGGGCTTTCACAAAGATACATAATCTACAATACAATACAAGCTTAGACATACAACATTTAAATACAACATTTAAACTTCTCTCATAGCCCTTGTGCTTTTCTCAATTTGAAGCAGTTGTTGTATTGTTTTGTATTACATACTATTTGTGTACATGTTTATAATTTTAACCGTGCTTCTTATTCTGTTCTTATTCTTACTATATGTTCTCTTCTCTTGTGTATCTTTAAAACTAAAGTCCCAGATTTTTATGGATCTTTCTGCTGTTTGATATTGTTGTGTTGTTGTTTTTAGACTTTGTACAAATCACAGCTGTTTTATGACTTTACAATGAATTTCACACTTGTCCACGCTGTGCATGGGGAGATAACAAGGGGGCTGCTCTGAGAGTTTGAACTGTTTTTTCAGGATCAACTACCATTCTGTCAGGAAGTATCCTGCAACATGGATTACCAGCATTATATGCACACTTTAAATTACAGTTGCTAATTATGTGAAGTGGAAAAAAAGTAGATTTTACAACAGTATAAATGAGATGATGACAGTCAAGTAGCAACACATTTTATCTAATTTTAATACTGAGCTTTTGATTTTTTTTTTTCTCCACTTGACTGAATCAGCTCATTTTTAGACACATTTGCTACGAGTCCAATTTTAGAGCAATTTTTTTCCATCAAATCAAATGAGCTCATGGTAGCTCATTCTGAGAGAAAGAGAGAAAGAGAGAGAGAGAAAATAGATAGATAGATAGATAGATAGATAGATAGATAGATAGATAGATAGATAGATGTGAAAAATGAGGATATGCAGTATAATGATTCTACAACATAAACACAACTCAAATTACTTTCAAACAGCAGCATCAGTCATGAAATGAGGTAATAAAATACAAGAAAACCAGTGGGTTAAAAGACCATGGAGACCAATGCATACACAGGCAAAAGTGTGAAAAATAAAATAAAATGAAGTAAAAAGCAATGTAAAAACTGAAGTGTGTAATGTGCACAAATACACAAAAGGCACCAAATAACACTGTTATACCATATATTGTGATTATTGCACCTTAACCTGGATACTTGGAACTGCAAACCTGGAAACACTGATATAATATATAAAGCTAATTGTTATTTTTTTTTTAAGTTCACAGACAATCCGTACTTGCTCATATAAGCTTATAAGGGAAACAATTCTGAAATTTAAAGACTCTCTTTTTTCTGAGATCCCTGGAAGCCCCTCCTGGCTCCCACAGGTCCTCAAACCGCAGTTTGAGCACCATATTTCATCCTCCGCGTTTCCCCAAAGCGAGTCGTTTGTTCACCCCGAGGAGTGCGCATCTTGAGAGTGACACCAGCAGAGGGCGGAGCCTCGGAGGAGTGAAGACACCGAGCCTATCATAAAGTTAGTCACTACTGAAACAGCACTTTACCTGTGCGCCGAAACGCACGCAGACGCCTCACCTGGACCGTGTGGCCATGGGGCAAATCTGCTGAAATATGAGGATTTTATTTTGCTGTGCGGGAAGAAGCAGCAGAGCTGATCTGACTCCCTTCAAGCCTTTCTGCGTCCAAAGTGCTTTTATTCCAAGAGACAAACAGGTAAACAGGAGTTTACATGTGATATGTCTGTTCAGCGCAGTCAGACTTTCATTTTTACAGAAATTACTTTAAAGTGATCATATCATCTAAAGAAGAGTCATATAGGTTTTAGTTCAACTTCAAGTCTCCCAGTCTGTCAGAATATCAGAGCATTTTCATAGTAAAAATGTAGAAGATAAAAAAAACTAACTTCTTTAGCGACACATGCGTATTAAAACTGTTTCAATATTAAATTAAAAATGAAATTGAAGGTGTAGCTGAGATTTATAAAACAGACTTGCAATGCTTGTATTTTAGCAGCTTCTTTTTAAAAGCAAATATCGTCTAAACTTTTAATCCTCCTGCAGTGATAGACCACATTTCTGTATTATTTTTTTAGTCTAATGAGGAAAAGCACATTTATCTGCATAACATGGTTCAAACAGCTGAATATAAGTTCCAGGCTTTGTGTGAACAGGTTTTAACTGCAAAAGCAAAAATTCAGCAGGCTGACTTTCACGTCTGGAAGGTCAAAGTCAAGCTGAAGTAGACCAATGCACACAGACGAAAAATATGCTGAAAAGTCTTTGTTTAATCTTAATATTATGTTTAACTCATAATAATCTTTATTAGGCAGCATGACAGATTACAACAATAATTAATTCTGTGATTAATGATAAATCTATAAGATAAAGCCACTGAGAAAATGTGGGGTCACTATAGTAATGCTACTGTTCATTTAATATTCTGATTTAAGGTCATTATTGCACATCTTGTTTCTTTGCTTGTTAACCCTTGCAAAATAGTTGTCTAAAATTATGAATTAAATTAGTCTTATAGTAGAATGGACTCTATTTTTATGCTTCCCAGTGACATTCAGGTTTACACTGAAAGTATCAGTAATTAATACTGGGAAATAACCAAAAAATGCTTTCAGAATTTAAATTATGAGACACATTCTACCTGAAGAGAAGGGAGATGGTTTTAGATTAAGATTCAGACATTAATTCCATATGAAGTGCAAAGAGTTATTTAAAACTTCACATGATGCAGTTACATCATAACTACTAAATTAATCTGTATTAGCACTCAAAACTGTTTGAGATGGTAGGGCTCAATTATTTTCATTACTGAGGAAAAGGTTTTATTACAAAATGCTAACCAACAGTGTTCCACATTTCAAATGCAACTCCGTGGAAGTGCTGATGTTTTTCATAAATCACATTATATCAATTTATATTCGCACCAGCAGTAACGCTGCCAGGTTTTGTTAATCTTATTTAGACTGAAACACTTTCTTTGTGTTTAATATTTAATCTCTTTGTCCACTAAAGCAGATAAACACTGAAACAACATAAAGCAGCACTTAAAATAGTTTTCGAGATAAATTAATGTTGTACATCATGTAGTCATTTTCCTTCTAGAAACGTCAGCATTGGGAAAAAGACCTGCAGTCCATTTTCAGTACATGAGCATATTTTTACTAGAAAATCAGGTGTATCATAATTGGCATAGAAGACAAAAAAAATACACTCATACCAAATGTAGCGGCTGATGATGGCAGTTCTTGAAACCTTATAAACAAATATAAAAACTGCTCTTAAACCTACTGTCACAAGAAACTGCTGTGTAATTGTAATAAAATATTCCAGAGAATGTCTTTTAGCATGAATCAGAGTGTGACAGACACTAAATCGCTGAAGACGTAAAGCTGTCATCCATATCTAAACTATCACTGCACCACAGGGAGTTAATTATACAGGCAAAGCTTAAGGCGGATTAACATCTCAAACTCTGTAAATTATCAACGTCTCCTGCACTCAGCTCAGCCAACGAAATATGAATCTAATATGAAGTCAGTTGAATGTTTCACCTTGTTGTTACACCCTAGTGATGAGTATTTATTGCAGCTTTGGAGTCAGACTCGGGTATCTTGTGCTTGTTTGCAGTTTTTGTGGTAATGGCAGGGATCTTCCCTTGCATGGTCTTTGACCAGTGGTCAGAGTATTTAGATTTACGTAGTATGCGTGAAATTCATCGTCATGAGACCTGATGCTATAACTGATGTGTTCAGCTCCACCCATCTTGTTCTCTAAGTGGGTTAAAACAAACTAAGAATTACTCGTAAATGCCATTTGACCCAAACCATCTATTTGTAGTGTCCACAGACAGACAGTTTGTTTGTCATGTTTTTACTGTGTGTTTCTGAGTCTGGGATGAGATGAGTGGGAGATCCGAGGCGGACACATTGACGTTTAACTCCACCCATAAGCTTTTGTATTAATGGACATCAAAATGCATTTACATTTTAAACTTTTCTAGAGAATATCTGCACGCTTAATTAACATTTTTAAAGTACTCATGGTGAAGAAGAGTAGAGTTTTGTTATCTTCACGGTTGGGAATTTCATGATTTCAGGTCAGTTTTGTTGAAGAAAGAAGGAAGGAAGGAAGGAAGGAAGGAAGGAAGGAGGGAAGGAAGGATGGATGGAAAAGGGAAAGAAGGAATTAAAAGAAGGACAGAAGAAGAAAAATCTTGTACGGGCTGAGGAAATTCTGTAAACCCCTCATGAGCTCATCATGTTGAATTTAAAATCTGAATCTGCAAAGTACGTAACTTCTAACTCCAGATGTCAGATATGTGTAGTGGAATTTTTAAAAATCACAAACATTTCCCTTTAAAGTGTAGTACAGGAACATTTAAAATACTCCGTAAAGTATTTGTGCCTCAAAACTTTACTCAAATACAGTACTTGAGTGTCACTTGGATGCAAATAAAACTAAATATGGCCCATGAAAACAAAAAAATGTAAAAACCTTTAAATCAGACTCACGTCTCGCATATTTTGCTGTTTTCATTCAAAAATCGATAGAAACTACAGCAAAGTTTGTTCCCTCTCTGTGCCTCTTCAATGTCAGACTTGTAAAAACCAGGAGCTGTGCTGGGTCTTGGTCGGGCAGGTTTTATGACCACAGCTCTGTACCACCATCCTCCTCCTCCTCCTCCTCCTCCTCCTCCTCCTCCTCCTCCTCCTCCTCCTCCTCCTCCTCCTCCTCCTCCTCCTCCTCCTCCTCCTCCTCCTCCTCCTCCTCCTCCTCCTCCTCCTCCTCCTCCTCCTCCTCCTCCTCCTCCTCCTCCTCCTCCTCCTCCTCCTCCTCCTCCTCCTCCTCCTCCTCCTCCTCCTCCTCCTCCTCCTCCTCCTCCTCCTCCTCCTCCTCCTCCTCCTCCTCCTCCTCCTCCTCCTCCTCCTCCTCCTCCTCCTCCTCCTCCTCCTCCTCCTCCTCCTCCTCCTCCTCCTCCTCCTCCTCCTCCTCCTCCTCCTCCTCCTCCTCCTCCTCCTCCTCCTCCTCCTCCTCCTCCTCCTCCTCCTCCTCCTCCTCCTCCTCCTCCTCCTCCTCCTCCTCCTCCTCCTCCTCCTCCTCCTCCTCCTCCTCCTCCTCCTCCTCCTCCTCCTCCTCCTCCTCCTCCTCCTCCTCCTCCTCCTCCTCCTCCTCCTCCTCCTCCTCCTCCTCCTCCTCCTCCTCCTCCTCCTCCTCCTCCTCCTCCTCCTCCTCCTCCTCCTCCTCCTCCTCCTCCTCCTCCTCCTCCTCCTCCTCCTCCTCCTCCTCCTCCTCCTCCTCCTCCTCCTCCTCCTCCTCCTCCTCNGGTTAGGGGGCAACAAGACAGGGGAATCACTCCACTGAGCGTCTGAGTCGCATTCCCAAAAAATTACACAGCAGTGGCTTCTGGCTCCAGCCCGATGTGAAATAAATCAGCTTGACCTTTAGCACCAGACCTTTCATTAGGGAATTCCAAACTAATTGTTTAACGATTTCATTGCGACAAGAAAGCATCTTAGAGTGAGTTTGACTGAAGCTCTGAGAAACAAGCAAGTATAACGCATCACTCATAATCACATTGTGTGGTCATATATTGACTCAACAGATTGAGATCTAGTGAGGGGATCCTTCAGTTCAAGCTGAGTGACACCCACACTCCGTGTTCTGCCTGGATATAACAGATAGATCCACAGTAGGTGTGTAAAGCAACGCGCTGATCCGTATCCATGTATTTGAACTTTAAAGTAATATCTGTGGCTGTGTTCACATGCAAACTTCCAGTTTGCATGTGAAAACAAACAGATTGTTATTTTTGATTTTTACAAGAAAAAATAAAAAAAAAGAAAAAAATTAACTTTTTAACACACGAACACACATACACACAAAATTTGTTTCCTGCTCCTAAAAAGCCACTTTTACTGTAGTTTACAACAAACGAGGCTCATCTAGTATCAGCTAACAGACTTCTAGTATCAGCTGGTAACAGAAAGTGAAGAGAAAGAGCAAGAAAAATGCAAACTAGGTAAAAACAGCTAAACTAGAGATTAAACTGCACATGCTTCCAATAAAATAATTTCCTCTTGGATTTATTTATGCTCTAGATTCCTCAGAACAAACCACACAAGCTAAAGCTTAGAAGAAATCCTAGAGTTTTAATAAAAAGCAGCAACTTTAACCAAACACAAAGTTACAAATTTTATCATATTTTTAGATTAAAAAGCTATACTAACACTGAGCTGATTGGATAAGAAAAAATCCTTACTGCAACTTTAGTCCAATGAATAAATTTCTGCTAACAGCTATTGTTAATAAGTTCTAAAATTATCTGAGTAATATAGCTATATATCTCAGTTAGTTCCTCCCACTTGATTTTACCTTTTCATCCACTATAAAGATACAAATTAGTTTCTGACAGTTACACAGTTATGAGGTACAAATTTGTATTTTCTTGAAATAAGGTTGCAGTTTCTAACTTCAATTAAGGGCAACTAGTACTTCAATGGTGGTGGTACTTTTGGCTCAGTCCTACTGAACTTATTTAACAGTGGAAGAAAACGTATGTATGTCAGTGTGCTGACTTTCTCCATGTTGCCAAATGCCGGTATGATATTGAAAAAAATACTTATTTCTAAGTAGTTAATCTCATCTGCAAACTAAAGAGTCATTAAAAGGGTAGAATCTCATTAAATTTTCTTTTAGTAAAATTATTTTTTAAAGGTAATATGCAAACTGAATACTTTCTCTTTTAACAAAAAAATGTATTGACAAAAGGATCGTTAAAGAACTGGCATTGAAACTTCTTATTTTTCTAAAGCTAATAAGAGTTTTAGATGCATGTCAAGGCTTTATCTGTTAATAGATCAAAATTATAAGGAATTGGTATTAGAGTCAGAGTACTTGTTTTTATACTAGTATCACATACTTATTCCTAACTGTAATGTACAGTATGTGTGTAGTTTATTGCCCCAGTGACAAACTTTTGACTGACTTAAATTGTGGCACCACCTTTTTCTCTGAAAGACAATCAGACAGGATGTATGTCTTCCACTGCATCTTGACCTCTTGTTTCTGGGTGACCTTGCACAGTTTGCTATCTCAGATATAGTATCGTGCCCCCCCCCCCCAANCCCCCCCCCAATCTCAACACTGAGATACCAACCACTAAAGCTTCAGACTACTTTACTGTTTCCTGCTGTAAAGATAATTGTAGATGTTCGAGGATGGGGGTGTGGTGGCAGTGTTGCAAGTCAACAGATTGTTTGGGGCCTGAACATGTTTTGAGCCAAACACAAGTCATTCAGGCTGGTAGCTTCTTGTCATAAAATTTCCACAGACATGTTGAATTTTAACAAGCTTGGTGTCACTTCTGGAAATGGATGCTCCTCCTCCTCCTATGTGGGACGTTTGTATAACTTTAGGTGTTAGTGAAACGTTCATACCTCGAGTATGTTAGGAACAGGATGCTGTTTCCGAGCATGTGTCCATAATTATGCGCATGCAGTAATTGTTCTCTTGTCATTGTCGGACTGGCATTCTCAGGCTTATGAATGCCATCAGTCTGCAACTGTTGATGCTTTCTGCCGCCAGTGTGTAAGAGGCGGGACGTTTTTACGGGGCTCCTTTTGTAACTTGCCTGGAGGGCTGTTGTTGTAAATCATGTGTGATTCATAAAAAACTGGTTCTCCTGTCTGCCAGGTTTCATCTCCATAAACCTCAGAGACGTACAAATAGACATTGGCCTGCAGCCATACCTCCCTGGATCTTCTTCCTTTACCAAACTGCTCTCCTGTCAACACTCCCCTTCGCTCTTCTCCCCCCATCTCTCTCACCCGCATTCATCTCCCCCCGACCGCC
>VXCM01000390.1:105532-199580 GCA_014773175.1 Lucifuga dentata
CCCCCCCCCCCCCCCCCCCTTCTGTCTCCACGGACACGCAGCCTGAGAAACTGCCATATCCATGGCGACCACGGAGGTGCACTTGAGGTTGGCTATTTAAATGTGATAGACAGGATTTCGGCTTGAATGTTTGCATATTTGAGGATCAGAAAACTTAAGAAAAAGATCAGCAAGACTTCGGTAATTTCAAAGCCTTGTGGATTGAAAAAAAAATGACCTCGACACCTCTCATCTTCAAAACCACTGCATGCTCTTAAAAGAGCTGAATTGTGGTGCACAGCATTGGTTTTTATAAAAAAAATAAGTGTATTGCCATTTGTCTAAGACTCTCACGGAAGAGATTTTGATTTCAGCATCAAAATCTTGGGGCTGTTCTATATTGTATTTGTACATACTCACCCAGGTACAAAATAGAACCATTTTCTGCAAATCTTTCCCTTAAAAAGTACAATTAGGTGCCATTAGTCCTATGAAGGCTGAACATGTACCTGTAATGTACATGTGGTTTCCTGAGTGTAAAAAAGTTGAGTTGATAAAATATTCTAAGGTAATTTTGTTCTTTCTTTCTGCAGGCTTATTAATGCATCGCCATCCCACCATGTGGTAAATCTCTCAGCATTATCCAATACATAAAGAACAACACTCATCACCAGTCTTGCACCTGCATCAGCTGCTCTCATGGCCCACCCTTATGAGCCCTGGCTACGGACGGCCCCACCTAGTGGCAGCTCAGAAGACATGAATATCCCTTCCTGGTGGGACCTTCACACAGGTCCTGGGAGCTGGATGGACCTGCAGACGGGTCAAGGTGTTGGATTGCCCTCAGTGAGTGCAGGGAGCTC
Organism: Lucifuga dentata; assembly: GCA_014773175.1. Taxonomy (NCBI): domain Eukaryota; kingdom Metazoa; phylum Chordata; class Actinopteri; order Ophidiiformes; family Bythitidae; genus Lucifuga; species Lucifuga dentata. The sequence goes on from VXCM01000390.1 coordinate 106,375, forward strand.
CATGGGACTGCAGCCATCTTTAGGGCCTTACGGTTCTGATCCTCAGCTGTGCTCCCTTGCTCCACCTCAACACGCTCCAGCCTCGCACTCCACCCACCTCTTCCCCCAGGATGGTTTCAAGATGGAGCCACTGGCAACTGAAATGCTGCAGCAGGAACCGTTCTCCTTGGAGGAGCCACAGGAGAGCACCGTATCTGCTCGGCCAAAGCCCCAGCGGCGCTCCTCGTCCAGAAGCGGGGGCCAAGCTGCATGCCGCTGCCCTAACTGTGTCCATGCAGAACAGCTGGGTCAGAGCACTGATGACAGCAGGAGGAAGCACATGCACAACTGCCACATCCCTGGCTGTGGCAAAGCCTACGCCAAGACCTCCCACCTAAAGGCTCACCTACGGTGGCACAGCGGCGACCGGCCCTTTGTCTGCAATTGGCTCTTCTGTGGGAAGAGATTCACCCGCTCTGATGAACTGCAGCGCCATCTGCAGACACACACTGGCGCCAAGAAGTTCAGCTGTGCCTTGTGTCCTAGAGTGTTTATGCGCAATGACCACCTGGCCAAGCATATGCGCACGCACGAGTCACCCCCAGGACACGGGGAGGAGAGGGTGAATGGAGACGGGAGGATGGATAAAGGCTTTGACCCTCCAACGCCGCCTCAGTCATCCTCCCATGTGTCTGCATCAGAAACCACAGAGCCGCTTAAGCTGAAATGTGAGACAGACCCCTCAGTCTCCAGTGTAGCAGGGCAGTCCAGCTAAATGCATCACTTTTAGAAAATGTTTTCTCAGTTTGCCACTGATTCCTCTACATGTCACAGAGATGTCGTAGTTTTATGATAGAATAGAGTAGAAGAGAGTTGTGAACAAGATTTTACTGATGAATGTTGGATTGTTCACAATCCAAATTTCTCAGATGTGCTAACTCAGACCAGCAATAATAATAATACATGTTATAGCACACAGAAAACACCAGGAATATTTCCTGAATCTCACTGAAAGTTAAAGGTGACTGAAGCTGCAGCTTGTTGGACTTAATTTGCTGCTAGTGCGACTATGACCAGTAGACTAAGAGAACGGAATGAGTTAAACTGAAAATGGCTTGTTAAATTGTTTACAGTGAAACCGAGCGATCAAATGTGTTACTGGAAGGCTTGTGGAAATGTTTATCTCCAAAGGCAGCATGCTTTTGATCAAAGAAACAAGACAGGCAGGCTATTTTTCTTTGTTACAGACATTTGTATTCCTCACATTTGTGTGTACTCTACTGTGCAAGTTGTGATGAGACACTGGAATATAACGGTACATTTTTATACTTCTAGAAATGATAGCAGCCACTTTGTATTGTTGACATGACATCCCTCAAACTGTGAGTGAAGTAGGTATGTGCATGTGAACAGAAAACAGACGGCAAAGCTGTACTATGTATCTCAGTATCTCAGAAACAGCATCTTCTGGGACATCATTTCAGGATGTTGCTATAGTGTAGACTCTACAGTGTAACTACAACAATGATGTGGAAAAAGGGGATCTCACAATGGCCAATTTATCAACCCTTGAAGTAATTACAAGAGTTGTCAAGTTTATTTGTGTAGCCCAATATCACATATGTCTCCAAGGGCTTTACAGGCCCACACATCAACGGTTCACGATCCAGGCCAAACTCTCTAAGAAGACATGGAAAAAAACAACAACTTAAAAGGATGCAGACCACTATTGCTGTCAGTTGAGAACAAGAAGATGAAACTAAGTTACAGAAATCACCAAAGCTTGACCAGGGAAGAAAACGTGTTGAACCTGGTTCAGTGGTGAGAGGCTAAAGGCAGGGTCAGAATGTGGCATCTAGTCAACACTCAACGAAAAGTGTAACTTCATCTCATCATTACAGGAAGTTTGTTTTTTTTTTTAAATCTCAGTCTCCTATGCAGCTGCCAGATTTCTGTGGTGTGGGATGAGAAAAAATGATGTGCCTTTATAATAAATGCACCACAAAAGAATGTGTAGGAAGTGATATAAATGAATCAGCAAAGACTAAAATCCCTTAGAAATGCTTCCGGCACCTTTTTGAACACATTAAACGATCCATGCTGCTCCAGAAATTTGTTCTACCTGTATGAGCCAGATGTACCTAATAAAGTGACTATACAGTACAATTGTTCTAAATGATCATCAGCTGGGTAGGAACACATCCATTTGCATGTCAGATCAAGCTAATGTTGAATTCATCAACAAAGAATGTGTAAAGGACTTATCACGTTTTATAAACAGATGATAACAGAAGTTGCAGTTTTCCACACTCCAGCCTGAGAAATTATTCAAGTGTCACAAAGCACCATGTTTAAACATGACAGCCATTTGTCTTTTCTGGAGATGTAACATCCAAGAAAACACTGCACTGTAACTGAAATTACACATAACTGAACAATTTTTGTTTAAGCAAGATACATCCAGCGGTAATAGTTTAGATTGTTTATTTTGGATTGTTAAACTTCTGTCATAATCAGAATTGTATGACCAGTAGTTCTATAGAAAAGCAGTACGGGCAGTTTTACAGTTAAGACACTATTAGGATGTATGTAATTCATCAGAGACATTAGGCTGAGATTTCTATATTAGAGAGCTTACATTATTGGAGGCTCACAGTTGCTGTATTTATGTATAGAAGTTACAAGTGGGAGAAAATGCTTAAACATTAGTCAATTGTTGTGCATTGACGATTATTTTATGGTTGTTGTTGTTATAGATATGCTTATAATGTTTTCTTTAATATTGGTTAGAAAAAGATTGAAAACTTTTATCACTGGTTGCTGTAATAACATGTTTTAGCTGTGGAAACTGTAATAAAATATGTTTTAATATGTTTAATAAATTATCATGGTGTAATAACTTGCATTTTATGTAATAATGGCCTTTATTAAATAAAAATCTATATTCTCTGTTCATATCAAACCTTCACATACAGATGTGTTAATTATGAATATAAACATGATCATAAGTATATGGACAATCAGTTAATTTTACTTATATTAGCTAATTCTGTACATTTTGCTTATTTGCATGCACGCAATGGGAAGGAAGACAAAGATATGAGATTATGGTTTATTATTATTATTATTATTATTATTATTATTGNAATGGGAAGGAAGACAAAGATATGAGATTATGGTTTATTATTATTATTATTATTATTATTATTATTATTGCATACAGGGTCAAAACCCAACAAATTCTTAAATAGTATTTATTAAGTGTAGGCCTTTCCAAGCTGTGCCATTTAGGGTCAGTAAGCATAGCAAATTTGTCTTACAACTGATGTTAAAAGAATAGATTATTTAGGCTATTACTTTATGTGACAGTTTATAAATTTATCATTTTATGAAAATATTTAGCATTTTCCATAATTTTGTTTATGTTTCTTGATTTACAGTATATGGTGACCTTACAGTTTTATCAACTAATTACTACTTAGTAACTAATTAACTAATTTAGCTTGCTTTATTATTATTATTTTATTTTTATTTTTATACTGTAGATTATTATTTTAGACATCTGAGAATAAATTAATTCAATGTCCATGTGTAGATCACTTTGGATAAAGACATCTACCAAATGAAGACATTTAAATGACATGCAAATATAAATGCAAAACTCTTTTTCATAGCTAATCCTCACACCTTAGGATGGAGTACCTCAGTGACAGGTAAAATGAAACAAAATAAATAATAACTAACAACCAAAACAAATACTTGTCATACAGTACATTTCAGATATTACTTTTGACTAAAACATGCGGAAGTTAGAAGCTGTCACTATGTTCCAATTCATGGTAAAGACTAAGTTTAATTGTGTTACGAGTACATGTGTTCACCGGGGGGGAGGAAGAGAGAGAGAGAACTTTATTACATGCCAACTTCAAACATAGCATATTATGAAAATTAGTACCGTAGTATATACTGTAATATACTGTATAACGTTAGTATGCTGTACAGAATTTGGGCATGGTTAAAAACCAGAATTTACGAGGTTATGTGAAGGCACCATGACAACGAGCGGAAGCGGAAAGTGGATTACGTAAAAGCGAATACATTAACACTACAACACATAAGCCAAGGTGGCTCCATTTTCTTGATAGATTTTCATTGTTCAGCCGTTATCTTATATCGTTAAAGATTATTTAAATTTTGTATTGGACTGAAACAACTACTTTGTCAAGATGGGAGGCGGTGACTTGGTAAGTATGAGCTAGCTTAGCATGATACGTGCCCTTTCTATGATGTAGACAGACTCTTACACCAAACTCCATAGAGAATATGATCATTTATAAAGAGGTTTGCTTGTTTATTGGTTTGTCTATACGCATAGTACAACGTAAGTTACTTCGCCTCTTTGTTTGCCTGTATATCTATCAACTTCTCTGCGGGGCAGCGGAGAGGTTTTGTGTTGATCAACTCACTGCTGAATTGAAGATTTTAGTGATTCCCAGTAGATCACATCATGATCTACTGGTGTGTAGACCTTTGCAGGTGAGCAAGGAAATATGTACCATTTTTCTGATTGTGTGATGTGACAGCGAAGTCCGCCGTGTGAACCAGTAAAGGCAAACTGACTCATATTAGTCTGCTAGCATTTAAATGATCATGATAAAAAAAAAAAAAAAATCGATGACACTTTTGATAAGCGATTCACTATTTGAAGTCCTTTATAATCATTAATAGCAAATATTGCTCATTCTAGCTTCTCTAAAGTGGGGACTTTGTTTTTGCCATTTCCTTTAATATACTGTTAATTGAATGCCTTTAGGTTTTTGACTAGTGGTTGGATAAAATAGGCATCATTTGCCATTATTTTTCACATTTTCTATATTAAATGATTGAGTAATTGAAAAAATACCTGCCTAAAACAGTTGTTTTGAATGTCAGAGAAATACTCTCAAAGCCACTCCGGCCAAATGGATTCACTCATGTTTTACTGAGACAGCAACTTGTTTTTCTTTTATTAGAACTTGAAGAAGAGCTGGCATCCCCAGACTATGAAAAACATCGAGCGTGTCTGGAAGGCTGAGCAGAAACATGAGGCTGAACGGAAGAAGATTGAGGAGCTCCAGAAAGAGCTGAAAGAGGAACGAGCTAGAGAAGAAATAACCAAATTTGCTGAGGAAACTGGTGCCATCAAGTTAGTTATTTTAAGCATCATCAAAAAGTTATGTTTTTTTTGTTGGTTGTAATAAAAACAGTTTGCAAGTTGTGTACTTACAAGTAACTTTTGATAACAGGAAGAAAGATGATCGTCTGGACTGGATGTACCAGGGTCCTGGTGGTCAGGTGTCCAGGGATGAGTATCTGATGGGACGTGCCATTGACAAGCAGATCACGCAGCAGTACGAGGAGCCTGAGAGCGGCCCATCAGCTGAAACTGGCCTCCTGCCTGGCTCCATTTTCAACCCTGCCACACCAGCTTCCAGCCTCGACCTGGCCGCCAAGATCAGGGAAGACCCCCTGTTTGAAATCAGGTTTGTGAGTCACTTTGTGCTTGTAGGTTTTACCAAATTATTTTACAGCCATACAGAGGCCAATAATGGGATTATTTTATCATGTCATTTATGATTTTTTTTTTTTTTTTTTTTTTTTTTTTTTNAAAAAAAAAAAAAAAAAAAAAATCAAAATAGAAAAACGTTTATAGCTACTGTCGTTTTTGTGTGTGGCTGAAAATCAGTCTGCTCTCTTAAAGCTGCGCCAGAATCTCGAGAAGAAAGACAAGAAAAAGAAGAGGAAGAAGGACAAGAAGGAGAAGAAAGGCGAGAAAGAGAGGAGGAAGGAAAAGAAACATAAGAGAAGGAGCACAAGTTCAAGCTCGGAGGAGGACGATGACAAAAAATACAGGTAAAGAAGAAATCCCTATAAGAATGATTGCAACTTGTATAAGAAATGTGTGTTTATACTGCTTATTTTAAACATTGCTGCAGTCTGAAATTAAAATGGTGTTGAAGTCAAAATTCATATCGATGACGGTTCAGCTGTTTGAATGAGTGATGTCACTCGAAAATAATGCAGAGATTACAAGCACCATACATTCCTTCATGTGACATTAAACGTCTGGATTACTAACATATATCTCTAATGTATGCATTTTCCCTCCCTCACCACATTGTCACGTAATTGTAATATATTACTTCTTTTAAAATTTCAAGAAACGACATATCACCTGTTCATGAGTGTCCTGGCTGTCCATTTTTAGTTGTATGTTGCTGTTTGCATACCTTCTGGTTGTGCATATCTATAAACCAAATTATATTTGTATTTAACTGAATTTTGTTTTTTAAATCCTAAGTATCCCTCCAATTTGGTTATGAAAGAGTTGTGACAAACATTTACTGGGGAAAGAGATTTCACATTTCAACAGTAACAATAAACTACATGAATAAATTAATTTGATAAATAACAGCTATAAGTAAGTATAAACAAAATTATATTAAAACATTAAGTAAAATTAATGTATAATTTATGTCAAATATGGAATAGAGACAATACTAAAATATGCAATTAAAATATTTTTAAGTATATTTAAAACATTTAAATATCATTTATTTTTTCTTGTCTGCCAACATGTACACCAACACAGATATTTGTGAGAATTCAATATCAGCTGATAATATCAGTGTGACAGCATATTCCAGGTCGAATTTACACCTGTATTCTTCTATGGTGAAGTGCTGCATGAGTACAGTTAGATCACTCAGCATGTTTGAGGCAGGTGTAAAAGGGTATAAAGAGGCTGTACTGATTTCTAGGGTCTATTAAAGGACCATACCACCCATTTTGCATGTTTGAGCCTAATATATTCAATTTTCATACCATAAGGTTACTGACAGTCATTTCCCAAAGGATAAAACCATATTTCAGCTTTCCTGATATTTTGCAGAATCTCTTAATCTTTCAAAATCAAATATTCAAGTGATACACCCACCTTAAAAATCAATGTTTTACCTGCTAATAGTTACGCAGCATTATGAAGTCATGGTGAAAATTTTTCGATAAGCTTCTTTTGGGACTATATTCCCTAGTGGAGACATACATTCACTCCATGCTTTTTATTGTGCTTAAATNCTTCTTTTGGGACTATATTCCCTAGTGGAGACATACATTCACTCCATGCTTTTTATTGTGCTTAAATGCTGAAATTATGAAACTTTGAAAAAACTTGAATACACGTCTTGTTCGCGATGGATTACCTATCACAAGAATGTTTCAAGTATCAACAAGTTGATTTTAATAGCATACCCGAATGAACTGAAACCAATGGCAGTGTGGAAGGTAGGAAAACATTTTCTTAATTCACCGTTCCAGTAGTATGCTTTGGGAAATGATTGTCGTAACTTACGTGATGAAAATTGAATATATTAGGCTCAAACATGCAAAATGGTGGTATGGTCTTTTAAGTAAATTTGTATTTATTAATGTGGGAGCCATTTATTGTGTTGGCCTGGTTTCATCTTTCAGGTCACATTCACGTGATGAGTCAGCAGACAGCAGATCTCTCTGCCATCATGTTTCAGGCTACGGGCTGCAGGTCAGTCAGCAGCAAACTACTCTCTCTTAACAGCACTGATGTGGTAATGACACCTACAGCACCCTCCATAAATATTGGCACCCTTGGTAAATAAAAGCAAAATGGGCTGTGAAAAAAACTTCGTTTATCCTCTTGATGTTTTATTCAAAATATTTACAAAAAATATAATCTTTAATTAAGATAAAATGATTGAAAGGAAAAAGAAATTGTTATCATGAAACAAATATTTTTCTCAATCAGCCTGGTGGTGTCTGATCATAGTTTTGGAGACCCAAGTAACATCTGCAATTCTCCAGCTGTGATTTTTTGAGATATTTTGGCCACTCAAACCATCACTGTGCATGGAGTCGATATAGACACGTGACCTCTTCCAGGCTGATCGAGAAAAATATTTATTTCATTATAAGAATTTAGTTTTCCTTTCAATTATTTTCCTTTAATTAAACGGAAATAATTGAAAATAAATAATTAAAGGAAAATAGTTTTGTTAATATTTTGAATGAAAGAACAAGCCATAAACACAAAGACATTTTTTTCACAATCCATTTTGCTTTTATTTACCACGGTTGCCAGCATTAGTGCAGGGCACTGTACATATGATGCTCATCAGTTTCAATGAGTCAGCTCTCATCATAGAGCAGCACTTGTGAATCCTAATGCTTTAACTCTCCTCTCTCAGCTCCCTGCTGCCAGACATCACCAGTCCTCAGCTCCTTCTCATCATTCAGGGCGACATGAGAGGAGCCGTTCCCGATCTCCTCACAAGAACAACAGAGAAACGCACTTCTCCTCCTCTTCCTCGCACAGAACAGACAGAGAGCCCCAGCCCAGAGCTCCCAGCTTCCAGAAGGAGCGATACAACAGGCAAAGGAACTATGTATCCAGGTAAGAGTAACTATAAACAGTGGACTAGTATGAGTATGTTTACATGGACTGCTATAATCAAAAAAATATGCCTTATTCTAAATAAGACAGTATCTCATTTAATCAGCAGTATTTTGTATTCCTCTTTACTTCCTGTAGAGCGTAGCCTGATTAATGGTAGACGATTGTGACACAGCAATTCTGGCATTTTCACATCACGATTTTGACTTCATAAAACAATCATGATGGAATGAAATAATAAATAGGCCATATGATAAAATTCCCAGCAGCTTTGAGAATGACCTTTTCCATTATATAATATTGCTATATTTTGACATGTATCAGAGTTTGCCTTTGCGGTTTGCTTTATGCAGAGCAGACATGGATCCAATCCAGTCACACTTGTCATAAATTCCAGCAGATGGCAGTTAAACTCTGCAGCCGGCAGCAAACACTTTATCACATCACCACGACCTAAATGTCTATGATATCTGTTGATTAACAATTTCATCAAAACAACATCACTCAACCCGAGTGAAGATGCCTCCGCCTCCTCCTCCACACATGACTTTAATTTCCTGGTGCCTTGCATTTCCTGGGTTTAAGCTCATTTTGCAAAAAAAAAAAAAAAAAANAAAAAAAAAAAAAAAAAAAATCACTTCTTCAAGCCATCGATGAGCAGATTCAGAATGTTAGAGCTTTAGGACATATGCAATGGAAAAATCTCAGCGATACATACTAACAACTACTGGTATACAGTAATGCAGCAAAATTGGATTTCTCAACTATTTTAAGAATAAGGCTCAACTGCCATTATTTTTTATCTAATTGACAAAATTCACCAAGATGTAAAATGCATTTGCTGTTTGTGTTCATGTTGTAGAAATCTGCGATGGTTTTCTTTAGTATAACAAAGAATAATCACATAATGAATTTGTATGGCTCTTTTCTGAATAGTTTTTGATTGACATGATGTTCTATGGCACAGAGACATCAACTAAATCAAATTTTGACACAGGCAATACTTGTCAGCAGAATAAATGATCTTTGGTTAATGTAAGCATAAATTTATGTCTATGGGGCAATTTGTTAAACATGGTTATTTAGGATCAGGTGTTTTCCTGTGTGGTGTAGGAAGCTTTCTGCTGAAGAACTGGAGCGTAAGAGGCAGCAGATGATGGATCAGGCCAAACAGAGAGAGGAAGACAGGGAGAACAATGTGAAGAGATACAAGAGACAAGACGAGCAAGAGAAGCAGCGGGAACAAAATGCCAAGCATGACCGCCATGCTGGATTCATTCAGTAAGTTCTGGGCAACTCAGACGCAAATACACACACATCAAACCTCCTGATGTTTCAGAACATGTCCACCTTGATTTTTAAAATATGTGAACAGCATCTTCCTTTCCTCAATTTGCATGATCCTAGTCATTGATACTACGTTCTTAATTTTCAGTTTCAGTAATTCTCACCTTCTTTCTTGCAGCAACATGAAGCTGGAGAGTGCCACCACCTCATCTTTAGAGGACAGAGTGAAGAGGAACATCCACTCCATACAGAGGACGTCAGCCTCCCTGGATAATTTTATGAAGAGATGAAGGCAGAATGCATTTATCATTTACAATGTATGAACTGATAAACACAATCCACCCCTTTGTCTGTATATTTCTCTTAAAGTAAGGATGGATGCTGTGGTGGGATTCAGTTCACCATGTAGCTCCATATCTACCAATGTCTTTTATTTGAAAAGCTAATTCTACAGGGGAATCATAATTTATATTTCTGACAAATGCAAAAGCTTTGTGATTGCTGATCTGTTATACTTACATTCTACATAATCTATACGTCTTCTTTTTTTATATACGTCATAGGAGCTGAACTTTTGACAGTATTTTTGTTTTATAACAGCTTTTATGTCAGGTGTTATTTGTAGTATGTGACTCACTCTACACCTGTTAAGTGAATACAAACTATATTAAAAATATATTTCCAAAGCTCCCTTTCTTGGTTATTTATAGCAAATGGGGATTCCTAAGGCTGTTCTTAAGTATGTGATGTAGGATTGTTGGCACATACATGTAGAACAATCAGCTGTCACGTTAATTGTCAGCTGAAGTAAAAACAGAAGACTGAACCTTCATCACCTGACAGGTTAAAAACTGGATTCCAGCTGTTCAAACTAATCTGTTTGTGCCCCATAACAATTCAATATGAGTAACTGAACACTCCATCCTATCACAGAAACGACAAGTCTTATATGTGCTGCTCCAATAGTTGTCAGATATCTCCTGTATCTTGTCAGTCTTATGCAGGATTAAATTATGCATCGTCATATTTATTAAACTGTTGATGCATGGTGTTCACTACAGTGGAGAGATGTTTAAAATATTTACAATCGAAAGAATTGTATTGTTTTGGAAGCATTAGGAAACGTGTGAAGACTTTAATTTTGATAATTAACTGTTAAATTCTGTGCCAAGTAAAAATACTAAACTTGTGGTTACAATGTCACAAATCTTAAATGGTTACTGCTAGTTTTAAAAACTGAATACCCTGTGAGTATTTTGTCAGGCGTTGTCAGGCTAAGTGTGCAATTGGAAGACTTCTCAGCGCAACTTTTCATTATTAACCGGTTAATCAAAAATACTTGACATATTTATCTATAAAAACAAACAAAAAAAACCAACCACAACAGAACAACCCTACCGTATTCAACTGGATTTTTTTTTCTTCTGAATTTCACTTTAACACGCCTCAACCAAACTACCTAAGGATCATCCGCCATCGGCCTTCTCCTCCAATGACAGCTGCGCAGCCTGTCCATCCAACCAATTACCGTGCAGTAGATCAATGACGTCATACATCCAGGTTAGTTTCGTGTCTGTGTTTCTAAATCGTGTAGTCACTGTCGGAAGACAGCAGTCATTCATCAAAAGAAACAGAAACACTTCTAATATCTAAGAAATACATCAGCGCCTTCACAATGGTAAGAACATTATGCAGTAAATCATGTTTTCTGGTGTAGCAGAAGCTTTTGTCTGTAAAATAAAGGTTTAAGACCAGCTAACAAACCTAATAATTGCTAGAGCTTGGCTAAGCTAACGGGCTCCCCCATACACCTGCAACATGTTCAACTAAAGGGAGTTTTACATAAACTAGTCTTAAGGTTCACATATTATCGCATTTCCTTCGTAAATTACAACTTTTATAATGTTTTAAATATATAAAAATAGAAAAGGGGCGGAAGGAGGTGGTAGGTATCTCTTAGCTAATGTAGCTACAAATTAAATAATGCTACACCTATTGCCGAGCTTGTTTTCATGGTATTTTGAGGCTGTAGTTAAAGTAAAACTTAAACCGACGTGCCGATATCTATGTCTAAACATAACATTTAGGTTAACGTATGTATATATCTCTATCTTTATCTGTTTTTCTCACTGTATAGTTATCATCACCAAGCATCACCATGTCTTCATCAAACGAAACTAGCCATTTACTATATCTTTCTCTCTAGACATGGACAGACAATAACTGAACAGTTGATTGTAACATTGGAGATACTTGACGAAAATATTAAAATAAGTGTCATTAATTGAATGGTGCACTGTAGCAAGTAATTGGAAACACTGGGGGCTAACAAGCAACAAGGTCAGGGTCCCCTGAAAATAATTATTGAAGCAGTTACAATTACGGTAAAAATGATGTAGTGTTGTTTTGGGAGATAAACTAATGATTCTATTCATCATTGAATAATCAATTTATTATGTTTTGATCGTCAAAAAGTCAAAACATATTCCCAGAGTCCAAAATAATGTCTTAAGATGTTTTAATTTGTCTTTGTCTTGATTCAATTAAAAATGACATGAAACAGAAAAAGCAGCAAATATTCACTTTTGGGAAGCTACAACAGCAAAATTTTGCCATTTTTACTTGCTAAATTTCCATCTAGCCCATCCCTGCCACTGAGGCATCTGAATCTAACAGTGACTCCTTTTCATATTTAGCTGGTGACTGACATTTCTCTCTATCCTTCTTCATTCAGTCTATTATGTCATATAATGGTGGGGCCGTCATGGCCATGCGGGGGAAGAACTGTGTGGCAATAGCATCAGACCGGAGATTTGGCATTCAGGCTCAGATGGTCACCACAGACTTCCAGAAGATTTTCCCCATGGGAGAGAGACTGTACATCGGGCTGGCTGGACTGGCCACTGACGTACAGACAGTGTGAGTGTGTCTAACCTCCATGTCTTTCTCTTGGTCTTTGAGCCTTTACAACATCTGGTATTCTTAATGTTGCATTACTGTCATCATTTGGAATTGTCCCATTCATGTCTGTTTCCGTAAGATTAATTCCATATGTCCAGTTTCTCACAGATCCACACTAATCTTGATTTTCCTAGCTCTGTCAACTCTGATCTTTATTGCAACTAGAAGCAGAAATGGAAGTAACATGAAATTAAAATGATTGTTGAATTATCAGAATAGTCACTGATTAATTTTGTTTAGAAAGATGAGAAATTTGTATTGTCTATAGTTACCTAGTATTAAATGTAAAATGTATTTTTTTAAAAAAGGAGTGATAAATAGGTGACTGTTCTGATAACCGAGATGTAAAGTCTGATTTTGCAATATTTGTAGATCCCAGAGGCTTAAATTCAGACTGAACCTGTATGAGCTGAAAGAGGGTCGCCAGATCAAACCCAAGACCTTCATGAGCATGGTGTCCAACCTGCTGTATGAAAGGAGGTGAGTGCACTAATGCGTCTTTGAACTAGTGCACTATTAATGCACCTTAAGCATTTCAGTGACCTTTTCTTTTTTTTTATTTTCTAAGCAGATAATATTCTCTATTTCCTAAAACACCGTCTATGTTGTGGTTGCATCATGGGTCTTATCTTGTAGTAATTAATACCCAGATAGTGTCTAGATCCAGCTGAGATGGATTGCTCTTCACACATGGTATCAGAATGTTTCTCAAGTGAGGACTTATGAGCAAATTTTATTTTTATTTTATTTCATCTTTATTTAACCAGGAGAACCTCACTGAGATTAAAAATCTCTTTTTCAACAGTATCTTGATTTGATTTTGCAAATCTCTTTTGATTTGTTTGAGGGAAAGTGACTTGCTAAGAGAATACTCATTTATTCTGGGCAATACAGCAAGAGAGGAGGATTGATTGGGTGATTCAGTGTCTTTCCTAAGGAAACTTTGAACTGTTTGGGACATCTACCATCCTACTACTGTGAAAGGTTTGTTATTATATAAACACATAGCTACAGGGATGCATTTGCATTCACCCTGTACAACATACTGATATGCTGATCTGCATCCTTGACAACCTTTGAATGTGGGATGGCTTGAGTGACTGGATCCACATTGTAGGATCAAATTATTTTTTGTGAATTCACATCTTCATTTAGAGCCATCTGCTTGTGATCAGAACACCCAAAAAACATTTAGTGCCAAGTGTAAACAGGACCACAGATAGTGGCAGGTGACATATAGAACAGAAGTCTAAATTACTCGATAAAAGTTGATCTGGTTGATGTGATCCTTTTCTTAGGTTCGGGCCATATTACATTGAGCCTGTGATTGCTGGACTAGATCCTAAAACCTTTGAACCGTTCATCTGCTCTTTGGATTTGATTGGCTGTCCCATGGTGACAGAAGACTTTGTTGTGAGCGGCACATGCTCGGAGCAGATGTATGGCATGTGTGAATCTTTGTGGGAGCCGGACATGGTAAGTAATCTGTGAAGTATGAAGTCACTCTGTTGTCTGTAGGTTTACTGTGTCGCCGGTCCACCTTGAAGATTGTAGACCGTAGACTGTAGACTCAAATACAAATCTTAAAGGTCCACAAAGAAAATTTTTCAATAAGACAAAGGTCTGTTTATTAAAGTCAGTCAAACCAGGGTTGGATTGTGTCGAGCTGGGAGGGGCCATTTCCTGATGGCTAATCTGACCCTGAGTCAAGCTGACAAAACGAGCTGCACTGTCACCTCTCAATGAGCAGAACGCCATGTCAACCCATCGTTGTCGTGGAGATGACGGAACTCTGAATGTGACTGGACCAAACCAAAGCAGAGTCGACATTCTCACACAGACAGTGGAGCAGTAGGACATTCAGAGCACTGCTTGCAGTGGAGAAAGCAGAGAATTTTGACTCGCTACATCGTAGTGATGTCTACAATAAAAATAATACATATGAAAAATATAATTTGCTCAGAGTCGGAGACAGTTGGTTTGGTTTGGTCCGGATCCGGACTGGAGTCCGGACTTTGAGGATCACTGTTCTAGACATGCCTTCAATCTTACTGTATTTAAATAAAACTCTTGTATTTAAAGAATTATTTAAAATTATTTAGACTACTGTATTTAAAGAACTTGAACATGTATAAAATGTTTATAATAACAGCCCTTTTACTCTTTTGTGCATTGTTGTAACATTTGTGAAATTGTCACTTATACAGTCATATATATGTGTGTGTGTGTGTACCATTTAAAACTTCTGGCTCTTAAGTATTTTGAAATCCATGACTTTATATAGCTGAGAAATGTGTCTGAATGTTGCAGGAACCTGAGGACCTGTTTGAGACCATCTCTCAGGCGATGCTGAACGCAGTTGATAGAGATGCAGTGTCTGGTATGGGAGTCGTCGTACACGTCATGTAAGTATAGTAATAAGATGTCATTTGTACATATTTATATTTATGAATTGGTGGAACATCCTGGTCTTGGTAGATTTTTCAGCATTTGACAGCGTTTTTACTCTTGCAGTGAGAAGGACAAGATCACCACACGAACCCTGAAGGCCAGAATGGACTAGAGCTCCTGTTCATCCCCACACTTCAACATAGACATTTTGTATGAAAATAATAAACAATGCCTGTACTGTCTTTTCTTATCGATAATGCTCAATAAATATAAGTTTAAACAATGAGCTTGACTGATGTTATTGCTGAAGAACTGAAATAACAGACAAGTCAGTGAAGAAATAAATGCAGGCCTACAACAAAAACAAGATAAAACTCCCTTTAATATGCAATGAATCATCTTCAAGTAACCTTTTTTTCTAATGTCTGTTGGTAACAAAACAATACTGTATACAAACACAAAATTGCTACATTAATGTAAACAAGATATAAAAATGATCTTATGGTAATAAGTATTTGCTGCAGAATTCCCCTTTTTTATGTGAACTGTTTTTTCTTAGACCACCTCCACCAAGCTCACGGTTAAAAAATTCAAAAATATTCAAAAACAATATGGCAACATAACATTTAAACACCAATTTTTTTTTCTTATTTTTTCTTTTAGTCATAACACTCAGTTGATGTTTTCAACTTACTGGTGGAGTCTCATGTACACATCAGCCATGCATTTTTGATATTGCATTCATTTACTTAATACACCATTATATATTAATGTGTTTATCCTGTCTTCGTTCCAAATTGTTAGCGGTACTTTTTATTTTTTGTCATGAGAGAGAGAAGCCTGATGGCAGCTGTTGAGCCTGTCATGCAATCTGACCATTTTGCATCTGTGCGAGTGTGTTTACATCTGTGATTGAGTGTGTAATTTTATGTGTAATAGAAATCATAAGAAGAACAACATGAATGGAAACTGAAGAGACTGTACTAACTGGCTGTTAACTGCTGAAGCTGACACAGTCGTTCAAGGCATTAGTGAGAGTTCCCGTGCTGGCATGAGGAGTACAAGGTGGCCAAGGGCAACTGGGAGGCAGAGGGAAAAAAAAACAAACAAAAACTGGGATATGGAGGTTATTGGGACGACATTCCAAAATTCAGTGAAGGTAATCACAAGTTTGCCTTGTAACATGGTTATAGAAAGAGGCTGAGCAGACCATGAAGGACAGAGGGAGGTGGTGGCGGTACAATGTTTTATCAATAGATTCAAATGCCTTCTCTCTGTCTGTGGGTCAGTGTAACAGCCTCGATTTGCTGTGCATCCTCCCTGCCAGGCTTGTCCTGGCTGTGGGAGGATACTGCAAGGTTGTTTTTTTTTTTTNGGGGGGGGGGGCTGTGATGTGATGTAGGACAGACTGAAGTTAGAGGTTGGGAAGAGGAGATGAATGTGCGTGGGATTTGACAAACCTATGACGGGATCTGACTGGGAGAAATGAAGTCTATGATAAGATATTGGACATGAACTCGTAGAACCGTTTGGAGTACTGCTCTGGGTTCACCGTCGAGATCTCAGCCCCCGCCTAAGAAACCAAAAGGCAAGTGGAAACATTTAAATTAATACTTTATTGATGCCGGAGGGGGAATCACATAATACATTTGCACAGCAAAAACATCAGTGGTTTTTATTTGAACTATTTTTTGTGTAACACGATTTAAATGCACTTTCAGACATCCTGTAACTTCCATTTTATTTCTAAAAAATGCTAAAAGGTGAAGTATCCGAAGAAAATATATATGGTTGCTAGTTTAGCCTTTTGCTAAAGACTTTTTTGCTGAAATTAGGCAGTTTCTTACATCTTCAAAGTTGTAGCTATTACATTTCTACATCGTTTGGAAGATATTGCAAGATAGTCACTGTGATGTTACTATGTGGTTGCTAGGGATTTATTAGGTGGTGTCTAAGGTTTTTTGGAATAGCTGCCAGGTTGTTCCAAGGTGGTTGGTAGGGTGATCAAGCTGGATGGCAAGGGGTTGCATCAGTGTTCCTATGGTGTATATATATATCTATATATATATCTATATATATCTATATATATAGGGTCTTAAAGGTGACTACTCAGGTGTTCATAGGTGGTTACTGGGATGTTCAAGGTGGTTGCTTTGACGTTCCTTGGTGGTTACTATTTGCTTGCTAAGGTGGTTGCTAGGGTATTGTTAATGTCTTTCTAGGGTGTTAGGTCTTTGCTATAATGACTCTTGGTGGTAAATGCAAGGTGCTAACTGGTTGCCGAGTCATATTCGATATATTAGTACTATTACTGCTAGTTGTATTAGTACTACAAACTTTGATAAATTCTCCTACTTTTTCATGTGCTGCCACAGGCTGATGAATTATGATGTAGGATTGACACTCACCCCATGTTTCACAGTTTTGGCAGCATGTGCAGCTTTTTTCTTAGCGTCATAGTGCGTGAGGATGTCGATGATAGCCATGAAGTATACCTCCTTCTTCACAACACCTACCACAAGAAGCAAGACGAAGCAGGAGAAACACACATCAGGAAGTTTCGTTTTCACCAGGAAATGTGTATAAAGTTGCATAGCTCTTTCTTGGCTTTAGCACGTCTTTTGATAAATCAATTGGACACTGCAGCACTCCTTAGTTTTGAGTGCTTATACTGTTGCTAATGTATGACATTCAGCTAAACTGACCTACAATTTAAATGTAGAAGTTGAAATTTTTGACATGCATCTTATTTCCTGTTTAATACTTTCTAATCAGACAACTAGTTATCTCAGGAAAAGTGCACACTTAAAAGTTTTGGTCAGTAAGTCAGGAAAATATTAAAGATGCGCTCACTGTCATGGCTCTTGATTGCGTAAACGTCCACAGATGGGTCGAACTCGCCGGGGCCGAAGAATCCACCACAGTTGAGGGGGTTTCCGGGGCTGTCAGGAGGCGTGCCAAAGGAGCCGGTGAGGGCTCCTCCACCCATCCCGTCATTCTCATACTCCTCCTCATCAGCTCCGCCCTCCACATCCATCTCCTCCTGCTCTGCCCGCTCCACGTCATGGATGCCCACCAGAAGACTGTAATCCATGATCTTTAGGGTG
The DNA here is from genome assembly GCA_014773175.1 of Lucifuga dentata. NCBI lineage: Eukaryota > Metazoa > Chordata > Actinopteri > Ophidiiformes > Bythitidae > Lucifuga > Lucifuga dentata. The sequence continues at coordinate 124,564 of VXCM01000390.1, forward strand.
GCCAGGAACTGACAAACATAATACACAGAGGAAGTAAATAGTGCAGGACCTCTGCAGTCTGACTTACAGCAATTTAAAAGGTCTTCTTAGGCGCTGAGACAGAACTGTCTGCTTTAAAAATGGCCAGTTCTACAGACAACTAAATGAGAAAATGCAGTAACTATGCCACAATTTTTACCTCTACATCACGCTTTAACTTCTCCAAGAAGTACTTCTTGTTGTCGTCTCCTATCTGCAGCTTCTGGCCTTCATTGAGGAAGTCATTGTCTTTGAAGGTTGGAAGTTCTTTAGCCTGGTGAGAGGGAAGGCTGTTATGGTCAGCCATGCTCATTGAATATACTATGTACCAAGCAGTAAAAAGAAGATCTTGGGTTTCCAGATTTAAAGTCTAAGTTTCAGTATCTCAGTTTAGTTTGGTGAAAAGAATAATTACAAGTCTTAGGGCAGAAATGAGTTTTTCTTAGAACTGCTTGGCTTGATCCTGCATCATCAGCTGTAGCGTTTGTTTGGGATGAACAGAGTCTTCCTTCCAGTGTTCATGCAGTAATGTCATATTATGAAAGAACAAAGAGGAAAATGTCAGAAATCTGCATACTGATCTAATATCTCCTGGTCTGACTGGATAGAAAAAGTCACATGCAACAATGAAGACTGTATAAACCCTCAACTCGCAACTGACAGAATTCATACATGCTAAAACATAAAACAAATCCAAAAAAGGCTTTATAGAGAGAGCATGACAACAGTGACAAAGATACGACACTCAACTATCTGCTAACCATAACTACGTCATTTAATTGTAATTTGACAACAAAGCTATTGGGATCAGCTAAGGCAATTTATTTTTATCCCACATGTCAGCGGCCATCATTGTACAGAAATAAAACCCACCTTCTCTTTGTCGCTCGCTTCCCTTGAGACTGTAGAACCCTGAAAATGAGGGAAAGTAAGAATTAAAAATAGAACTAAGCAGAAGGAGCTGAAGATTCATGAGCTACATCGTTAGCATATCAGCCCTTTATCGCTCGACAGCATCTTTTTAAACTGTCAGTATTTTAGAAAGCAAGGGCTGTTTTCTCCAGAGAACACCTGGCAGGCGAGGAGGATTGGTATGGCAGAAAGTATTCAGTCTGTCTTCATGGTGTTCAATACTACTGAGAACCACACAGTAAACATCAGCACAAACCCAGAAAGCTTTTTGTTCATCAATTTGAAAACTTCCCCTAAATGACATTACCAATTATGAAGTGCATTCACAAGCATAAAGTTGCTAAAAACTAATAATGTTTCTCATGCTGACAACTTTCTGGGTTATTTCCTCACATTTTGATAAGACGTGTACTGTTGTGTCACTGATTTGCAGTAATTAAACAGCCTACCTTCAGGTCGTATTTGCGGTGTACAGTGAGACGATGGCTGAATACATTCCTGGTCACCACCATGTATGTCTCCACGCCGTCCACCGTTAGCCTGTACATGCCCAGGAACTGTGGGAGCAGCGTGTTGCCATGACACTCCACTATAAACTAAAGAAGATTTAGGGGTAACGTACATTATAAAGATGAATTAACAACAAAACTAGCGTAACTATGTAGTAATTTCAGTTGTACTGCATCATGTAGTATTGCATCGTGTACACATGATTTACATTGAAATTAAGGGTTCAGATATTGATTTGTTTTCGCAGATCGATGCACTCAAAATTCTATCTGGCACTTCAACGCTTTTCATTTATAGAGATTTGATTTGATTTGGAGAAATGTCTCCTGGTTTAATCACGTCATAACCGGCTGAGCCAGCAGCTTTCCTTGTGTATGTGTGTGTATGTGTATGTGTGTGTATGTGTGTGTGTGGTGCTGATAGATGTATTTACATAATGTTAATTCTGTGATGAGAAAGGACGTCAGCTTGGATTTGGGTCATTGTAATATCATGATGTAGCTTAAAAGTGTTGAGTCTTTTCCCTGCAAAGCTAAATGTATCAGACGGTTCAGACTGAGAGGTGTGTACCTCTACCTGGCTTGACTATTGTCTATGGTCAGTCAATTCATTAACTGACTGCTAGAAAAATCTATTTTGATAATCAATAATAATCAATCAGTTTTGATAATCATTCTAAAAGAATTATCCAATAAAAAAATTCCAATAATTCCTGCTTTTACTTTCTCTAAAGTGAAGATTTTTTTGCTTTTCTTTTCTTTGAACAAAACTAATGTATATTGTGTTATCTATATATTATATTAACCAATTAATCAAAACAAGTAAACATACAATAATAAAAATAATCATTACTTGCAGCCCTTGCCTATATTACTAATGATATTTCCTCAAAGACCATTAGTGATTTTACCTATTTTAAAATTAAATATTGTATAAAAGCATCAACAATTATAACCAAAATATCACTATATTATTTATTGTGAGGTATGGCATCAAAAATATTTTGGCATATTCAGTCAATATTGCACAGGCTGTGTGTGTGTATGTAGTTGTTTGTGTCATGTTGTAGTTACCTGGTGGTATTTCTTTAGGATGTTATGCATCTCGGCGATGTCTTCACTCGACACGGTTTTGATTACAAAGCGATGATCATAGCTGGACAGGAAGCGGTTGCCAAAGCGACCCTGGGAGTCGCTGTTCAGCGGGGCGCTCCTCGTCAGAGAGTTCTGATCCAAGACACACACACAAAAAAAAGGCACAAATACACAAAGGTTACACAACAACTGCTGCATACTAGCACGTTTATTTATCTTTTATTTAAAGAGGACTTTGCAGTAAGATGAAAATGTAATTTCCTAAACCAGAGACTGTTGTTGACACATCAACAAGTGGTTACTGGTGTACAGCCATGAATACACACATATACAAAAGCAAAGTCAAAACTGTGTGAAAGTCTGCTGCTTCCCTGCGCACACACACACCGTTTATCTGGCACACATGCAGACTCACCTGGTAGTCCTGGTCATCGATGCAGAACCGCTCCCGCAGATTTCTGAACACCATGGGACAGTATTCTTTAAACTTAAAGCGACTAGGCAGGTTTTCTCTGATGGGAGAAGGACAGAGGGAGAGAAGGCGGGAGGTAAAGAGGGAGAAAGGTGTAGGGATAGAATGCAGAAGGTCAGTACAGCAAACAGGACCTCAGAGGCTCGTTATGGAGGCTGAGTAAAGACTGATATTGAACTTCATTAGCAAAATGTTTGCTTGCTGATTGTTCCTGGTATTTCAGCTGTTGTTTGGATCCTGATTGTGCAAAGACAGAATACAAAGGTTTGACATTTACAGCCGTGAACTTCCTTTTTAAAATGCTTTTGTTATCATCCTCTGCAGAAAATTAGTTGCTACCTGTTGACTGGATGAGCAAATTACACAGTGCAGAGAACAGCCAAGCAAACAACTCATCAACAACACCATTTAGCAATTCAACTATTAAAAATAAGCTTTATGAAATGTTAGATAAGGAATTTTAACGATCTGAATTCATGACTTAAGTCAAATCTGTAAATATCAAAAGCAAATGGATGCTCTATGAAACCTGTGTGTTAAGTAACAGACATTAGGGGCAGCTTCTCAAAACGCTCAGCAGCATTTTCAGTTATAAAAGGTCTGACAATCAGCACTTTTTCATGCAGCATGAGACAAAAGATGAATCTGTTCATCTGTGGCTAAATCCTACATGTGTGACTCAAACACACAGCGAGCGAGTTTTTCTGTCAAGAGGAACAGTTTGCAAAGTGGCAACAAACACAGAAGCTGAATCTTGACAAAGCGGAACAAAAGTCACAAGCTGAAACTAGTCGAGGATGTGACACGCACACACACACTTTGATGGTTTGACAAACACACAGTGGTGACCTAGTTCTTTCAGAGTTAAACTGTTGACTAGATCAGTAACACAACACTCTCATTACTGACAAGTATCAGTTTGTCACACATATATCTTTATCTGTGTATATATTGGCAGATGTGCAAATAGAAATTGCAGTATAAATGTTTTAGAGGCTGTATTTTAGATGTATATTTGACATATATTTAATATTTACAGTTTCTGTGCATTTGTGATTCAATTTATTATTATTTCTAACAATTTCCTGTAAAGTTTATTGTTTTTTTACTATTACTATCATCTTTGCTCCAGTACGCACAGAATCAGTATCACAGATCTGGGACAAAAATGTTAAAATCTGAGGAATCCTTGTCAAAAATGTAAAAATTAATGTTGGCAGATATATCATTGTCTGATTTTTTTTTTTTTTAACTCTAAAATATCCACATCACCCTAAAAAAATCAGCTCTAGTGTTTACATTATTTTGCATGCTGATGCTGCACAGCTACTTCACCATCAGGATTATTTGCATTGCAAAGCAGTTCAGTTAAGTGCTCAGCAGCTTTGACAGCAACTCAGTTAATGCAACATGACCTCACACATCACCTGCATTCTGACATAGTGTACCCACTGTTTTTATGACATAAATATTAGTCAAACATGACTGAATACAGCAAAACATTTTGTCATTTTGAAGCATATGACAGGATGGGATTTAAAGGACCATATAAACAATTGTGTATGTTTGAGCCTAACGTACCGGTATATAACATTGTTGACAATTTCCAAAACGTAAAAACGTACTTTAGTTTTCCTGTTATTTGTTTCAAACCCCCTAATCTTTCAAAATCAAATGTTCAGGTGATATACCAACCTTAAAATTTAATGTTTCGCCTTCTAACACTTATGCACGATTGTAAAAGGGACAGGCTTTATAATTGCTCAGTAAAAGTCATCTCCTCCTAGGACTATATTTCCTGGCAGAGACATACATTGTCTTCTGTGCAGCTCCTTGTTGGATCAATTTAAATAAAGTTACTTCAAAAAAAAAAAAAAACTAATAGATTTCATGTTTGCTGTGATGGATTATGTATCTCAAGCATGTTTCAAGTCTCTACAAGTGACTTTAATAGCATACTGGAATGAACTGAAACCAATGACAGTTTGGAAGGTAGGAAAAACTATTTTAAAATTTACTGCTAAAGTAGTATGTTTTGGGAAATGTTTTCACTAACATAACGTGTACATGGATGGTATATATTGGGCTCAAACGTGCACAATCGCTGGCGTGTTCCTTTAATAGGAAGAATATTTGCCTCTTAGTGCAGAAACCTTCAATGTACCTACTTGTTAAATAGGTGGTTGTCCACTTTGATCTTACTGTAGGCTTTAAAGTCATCTGGCATCAGCATTACTGGTACAGGCACATTACTTAACTCGTTAATCTGAAGGAGAGAGAAGGAGAAAGAAATCAGAAAAGACAGCAAGGAATGGCAGAAGGAAAGTCTGATCTTCACAGCTCTTCAGAATAAATCACAACACAACACAACTACTGGCTTCAGGCCACAGTTTTTGTTTTTGTAGTTGGGGTACTTCGTATACCCAACTTCATACTTTGTACCCCAACTATATGTAGTCATGGGCAAACAAATCAACCTGCACTTTGCACTTGATCTTCAAAGCAAAATAAGACAAAATGTAGCATATATGATTAGAACCTCGTTTTGTGCTCAAATGCTGCACATGCTGGAAAACGGAGAAGAGCCGAGTGCATCTGCATTATAATAATAAGAATAACTTTATTTGTATAGCACCTTTCAAAACAAAGTTATACGGTGCTTAACACAAGCAACTGAATATATAGAAAATAGAACAGGAACAAAAACAGTGTACAAATAAAAACAGTAATAAATACCAAACATAGCACACAACAGTTAGCACCAGTTAAGGAAAAACCTTACAATAAAAGTAAATTTTAAGATGAATTTTAAAGGATGACACTAGTTTTGCTGATCTAAGATCCTCTGGCAGGAAATTCCAAAGCTTCAGGGCAACTACAGCAAGGGCCCAGTCACTCTTAGTGAGGTGGTGAGATTTTGGTTCTACCGAAAGGTTCCTGCCAGAAGATCTCAGACATAGATCAGGGTCATAAGGAGTTAAAAGATCACATATGTAGGCAGGTGCCTGACCTCGTAAGGCTTTAAAAATCAACCAATAAAATCTTAAAATCAATCCTAAAAGTGACAGGCAACCAGTGAAGAGCAGCAAGAACTGGAGATGTGGAGTGAGTTAAAAGCCTAGCAGCAGCGTTATGAATCAGCTGAAGGCGGTGGATCATAACTCATTACTGTAACATCTAAGAAAAGGAACAAAATGTTTAGTTGGTGTTGTGCAACCCAGCTGATTCAGCCAAATCTCTGCGTGTTGACCAGCACTAATCATTAACCTTTGGACCAAAGTGGGTTCCTCTTACTGCTGCTAAACCCAGTGACACGGATCTAAATGTAAACAACAAAACAGACAATAATGCAGGAAGATTGTGAGAAACATAAGGAAGCATTAGGAGTTTAAAACAAACAAGACTTTTGGTGAAATATGGAGTAAAGAAATAACAGAGAAGCAGACAGTTCAGATTCCTGAATTCAATACAGGTTCTCATATTGCAAGTAAACACAAACTCCCGATCGTGTATCATTGTTAGGTGTTCTGTTAAATACAATCAAAATATGATGCTGCATTTTGGTGACTCTATATCCATTTTTAGTGAGCGCACAAACAAGTTACATGATAGGACTTTAATCTGATTTTAGGCTTTTCCTCCTGGATTCTCAATATAAATGTTATTTTTTATAACCAAAGACTGCTACTTTCATCATTAAAGGGCAGTTCTCAGAATTAAAAAAATGAAGTCAACTAAATTCTAACTTCATGAAGTCAGAAAATGGAGCAATAAAATGAAAAATTCAAAAACGAAAATTAAGAGATATAAAAAGCGTAACAAAGGCCTTTCAAAATAAAATTACAAGATAAACACAGCAGCGTTATCGGGCTCAGGCATGGCTTGTTGAATGGGCTAATGGACTTAAAAAACAAAGACTTTCCCTCAACTTAACTCTCTGATAGGTCACTATGCAATTATTTGCTGGTGTGACCTTCAAAAAACCACTTCGCTGGATTCCCCCTGTGGTTTCTGGGATTCACCAATCAAACACATTTCGTACTGCAGCATCTAAAAACCAAGTGGCAGCGAGTGGAAGTGAAGGAGCCTAGCAGCGTTAAAGATGCAGGCATCTTCTGAGTAAAAGCAGAGAGCTTTGATGAGGATCTGCTTGATGTCTCGATCGGCACAACGCCCACGACTCAAATCACCAGGCCGGTGTGCTGCATCCACACACCCACTGCCAAACTTCAGCCACAGAGATGCTGCAGTGATCACTGTATAATTCATTAGTCTTTCAATTCCTTGGCTGTATGCATTTTCTCACTCTTAAAGGACCATACCAGCCATTTTGCATGTTTGAGCCTAATATATTCAATTTTCATACATGTAACAATCATTTCCCAAAGCATAAAACCATATTTCAGCTTTCCTGATATTTTGCAAAATCTCTTAATCTTTCAAAATCAAATATTCAAGGATACACCCACCTTAAAAAAAATCGATGTTCACCTGCTAATAGTTACACAGCCTTATGAAGTCACAGTCGCTTTAATTTTTGGATAAACGCAGGTCTTCTTTTGGGACTATTTGCCCTGGTGGAGACATACATTCACTTCATGCTTTTTATTGTGCTAAATTTGCTAAAATTACATAACTTTGAAAAAAAAAAAAAAACCTGAATGCACGTCTTCTTCGCAATGATGGATTACCTATTCCAAGAACGTTTCAAGTATCAACAAGTTGATTTTAATAGCGTACCAGAATGAGTTGAAACCAATGGCGGTCTGGAAGGTAGGAATTTTTTTTTTTTTGTTTTTAATTCACTGTTCCAGTAGTATGCTTTGGGAAATGATTGTCAGTAATGTTACGTGTATAGAAACGGAATACATTAGGCTCAAACATGCAAAATGGCCGGTATAGTCCTTTAACAGGCTTTAGATTTGTCTGTTAACTCTATGTCTCAGTGGAAGTTTAACAATTACTAGCACAATTTGGCAAACACAAACCAATTTTCGAGCTCATTAACACCAGACACCACCTGCTATTATGATCCTGCTATTATCTTGACTTTATCAGCAACAACTTGACATTACCTCTTTATCAGATATAATGTCAAGTCATTTGATCAAATGGAACATGAATGGCTTTGAGTCAACATGACAACGGTGGGAATCAAAAAGGATGTGCACAGAAATTGAAATGAAGCCACAGTTCACCGATCTGTCAGACCCACTCACATTCAGAGTTTCTTAAAGCCTGAACGTTGGACTATGAGGGTGAAGCTGATTTCTGTTTTGAGATTTATGGGGATGCGACATATTTCTTGGTGGATTCTGTGTTGTTACAGCACATGAACTTGTTAAACAGGTGCCAAAAAACATTTCCTCCCTTTCAGTTTCAGTTTGTGAAACCTTCAGTCTGTTTGTTAAAACAAATACATGGTGAGCAGTTTTTATCCTCTGTCCAGACTACAAAATCAAATACAACATCCAAAACCCATGTACTTTGTCAAACCTGGACTAGATTAAAAATTTGAGCCAAAAACAAGCTCTGTGTCAAATTTGTGAAGTCTTTCTTATATTTGTCAAATCAGGAAAAGGGTCATTTAAAAAGTTTTCTCTCTCCAGACCATATAAGAAAGCCTGTTTAAGACGTGAAACCTACAAAACCTCTGCCAAGGAAGTTATGTTTTCGCCCACGTCTGTTGTTACCAGAATTACTCCAAAAACCATTATGAACCAATTTTGATAAAACTTTGCAGAAGAGTTGGGCCTGATCCATGGAAGAACCCAAAGAACCCATTAAATGTTAGTGCCAATCAGGATCTGGATTTTTTTTTTTTTTTTAAAGATTTTTTAACATAGGAGCATTGGGACATTCTTTGATGTTATGCGTTTCTTCAAAAGTAATACACCAATTAGACAGAAATCAAACATCTCATGATAGACTGTCAATAGGTAGGCGCAATTCAGTCTGGATCCTTATCCAAATATATGCTTGAACAGGGGCACATTAATGGAAGTGCTGTACAGCAACAAACAACGGAAGAAACATGCAACAACTACTAATGTATAGATGAGATACTGCAGATTAAGTAACATGCAAACAGAATTTTGCCTTAGTTGTTTGGCCTTGGCAGAGTTACGTACTCTCACGAGTGCTCTTCTATTTCTACTTGCGAAAACACAAAGAAACAAGCCAACTTCACTGTCATATTTGGACGTGAAGCTCTGCCACACCTGAGTGGCTGCTGCTCAAGCATCAAAGAACTGATGCCAGTGTCTGCTAGAAACACACCCAAAAACTGTAACTGCATTATTAGCCAAGATCGAGCTGCTGGTGCAAAACTACTCCATCCATCATCACCGTCCAGTCTGCCCTTTACAGATCTTTTCATAGACATAGGAATGCTACGCCAAAAGTGAAGGCGATATGTTTTCTACTCTATTTATAGAGAAATTATGTGATGGGGTGAACTTCGGCGAATGGATGATTGCATAGAGGTAAAGCTCTGGAAATAAAATCTGGAAGCAGGTATAGCTAAACAAAAGACAAGCTGGCATCTGCAGCTGTGGAGCTAAAAACGTGTGGAAGCTGCTGCTCTGGCTGTCACACCCCTCCCATCCCATCCATCCATCCATGCCTGCCCCACAGCTCACGACTTGGCTCCAACACACTCCACCATCCATGATTTATGACGGCAGATTGTTTATGCTGTTCTTTGAGTGCAAATGTCCAACGTGCCACGGACACGCGTTTTTCTTGATAATCGCGTCCTGCAGAGCTTCACAGGCATTTGAAATCCCTGCAACACGCTTCAGGCTCGGCACACCTCGACTAAACATTGGTTCTAACTGTATGAAAGGGTTAGCTCAGGGCAGAGCCAGCCAGCAGATTTGTGCCAAAGATACACCAATAAGTATCTGGCGAGCAGTTACAAAAGAGATAGATTACACAGAGGACTGAAAGCTTCAAAGTTGACTTGACCGATGAAAGCAACTGGCTAATAAGCTAGCTAGCTACATCAAAACAGCAGCATAAACAAACAGCTCAGTGAACATGTAAGAATTATTTACCGTATGGTTGACACCCCACATTAAAACGCTGAGAATGGGCTCGCTTGCACGGAATAATTTGACTTTCTGTCCTATAAAATGCTTCTTTTTCGTCTTGGTTTTGCTTGCGCTCACAGGCGCTGCGCTGGTGCAGTTAGATGACATGTCTCCGGCTGGGAATTCAGGCTACGCAGTCGGCGCTCACTGTCGTTCCGATCCACAACAAAGGGAAAATGTAAAAGCTAACAGGGTTTAAAAAGTCTATACGTGCATGGTGCTCGCCGTCCAGCTCGCAGTGAGTCTCTGAGCAGGATAACTGGGAGTCAGCGGTTGTGCATTTTGCGCCGTCACCACCCTTCCTCCTCCCGAACAGGCCGCGGTGGAGTCCAGAGAGCAGCTAGCCGGCCATCGGGCTACAGGCAGCTGGTACTCTGTGTGCGAGCTTAAAAAATGACCTGGAGCGGTGAACACACACAGAACAACCCCGCTTCTCTCCCGTTAATGTCTGCAACCCAACACCGAGGTNAGCGGTGAACACACACAGAACAACCCCGCTTCTCTCCCGTTAATGTCTGCAACCCAACACCGAGGTGATGCTGTTTTATTAGGAACGGAGTAGTAATCCCATCATGATGCGACTCAGATTGTCAGTCACCAACCAGCGCTACGTTCAGGGTCTCCTCAAGATGGCGTCTGTGCTGCACTTCGTAGTCAACAGCGACTCCTACTGGCCGACTGCAAGAACTACAGGTCTCTAATAGGGATTTCCACTTTGACGTGTTATCGGCATCACATTACACTCACCGAAACATGGACATGCTGGTATTTAGTACAGTCCAGTACCCTGACCAGACAAAACTCTGAAAGACACAGCTCACATGTAGATACATTTGAAACATTTTCCAGTTTCAACGGTTTGTTCACTTAAATCAGAAAAACAGTTTGCAAATGTTTTTTTTTTTTTAAATGTTTATTTATTTTTTTTAGGGTTTTGAGCACCACATAATCCAAATTCACTCACATGTTGGGTTTGGATACCTTACAGGAAGCAGGAAACTATGTTTATATATATTTGGGTAAATAAAATATGTCAAAAATAAGCATATTCCTATGTAAGTAAAATACTCAGTAAGAAATGACCCCATTTTCCCAGAAACAAACAGTTCCAAAATATAGAGGGACCACAACACAATATAATTCTTCTTATTATAATGAGCTCCCTAAGGGCACCACATTATGTGGTTGAATGTGCCATTTTAATAATCGGACTTGTTTTGAATGGAAAATTATAGTTGATTACTTGCTAATTGTGACATTTGCAAAAACATTTGCAGGGATTAATCAAAACTGTATTTAAACAATGCAAACAAAACTTTATGTTAAAAGTTTTCAATTTATCATTAAATGTGCAATAAACAATTCATTTTCAAGTTCTTTCTTAAAATGATTGATAAATGAAGGATTTTTAAAAGTGGATTTGCAAAATGATTTTGAAAATGTTTTAAAGGGGACATATACTTTTTGTTATTTTCTGTTTTTCTTATAGTGTTATATAATAAGAAAGGAAAAAATATATATTATCAAAGTTGCACTGGCCAGTCAGAAAAGAACAAACTTTTTTGGGAGGGGGCCTTAAAACGATCTGTTTTCACAACACTGTGCACAATCTGTGTGCACAGTGTTGCTATAGCAGGGAGAGTGTTGCATTACTTCAGGATGTTAATGGAATAAGTACAAATATGGACAAAGTAGACATAGACAGGATAAAGTACACCACAAAAAAACTGCACATGTAGTCCAAATTAAGTTGAGTAGTCATTATGAAATCAATGTTATTTGAGCAATAACTGCATCATTTAGCTAACCACTTCTTAAGTTGTTTTTTTTTAAATACTATAAGCCGGCATTTATAATTATAGTGACACTCTTTTGCCTTCATAAAAGTACTGCATATCCTTCTCAAGAGTTATGTTAATTTTTATTTGCACCCGGGATGAAAATGGCTAAAATGTTAGGCTGTCTGATCAAAAAGAGATAGCAGGAATCAAATCAATCACCCTCAAACATTGCCACTCCACTTTTCCCAATGTCTCACTCTGGCCACATTCAGTGTCCACTCCTTCAAATTTCTACCTCATCATCAATCATATTAGTCAGTAAATCCGTCTTTATTTACTCATCATTTCAGGAAAAGCTTTCATTTTACTTTTTCAGAAATGTGAAGATAAGTATAGTGTGTATTTGTTTTGGCTGAGGTTTGGGAAGAAACTATTGATAATCTGCAGAAACTCTGGTACCTAAATGAACGAGTAACTCTTCATGACTTTAAAACAAATGTCACATTCTTGGGAAATTAATATTTTAATGTCAGTATTGTTTTATAATTTACACCTTGTTATATTTGCCATCTTTATTTGTGTAGTTTGTAAATCTATACTGTTTTCTTGAGCAGGGTTACCTTAAAATCATAGTTTAATGTGACTTACCTGGATAAACAGTGATTAGATATAATTTCAAATTCAATTTAATATATTTAGTAAGTTCTGCTGATTTTGATTTGATTTCACTGTATTCACATGATTCACTTTTATCAGATGAAAACAACCTGGACTTTATCTTGACTGCTGATCATTCATACCATTACTCAGTTATAGATATGTTAAAAATGATCCTCTTTCTATCTATGTGTGTCATTGTTCTGGCAGTCAGAAACATTATTTTCCATTCGAAATATACTGGTATTGTGGGTCTGGCTGGAGAAAAATACACAGGTACTCAATGGGGGACATTGTAAAGCAAAATAGTGGCGACTAAGAATTGTATAAATCCATTTTCTGATACAACTGAGGTTGTTGAAAGCCCAATTTTTTACTTGTCCTTTTGAATATTTACAGCTGTGCCACTGGGATTTGGTATAGACCCTTTACCATATCAGTCAACCTCCATATTCCGTTTTTATTTTGTATTTTTATTTTATTTATGACTTATTATTGTTAATTATTTTAGTATTTTTTCTTCTAGTACTCCATTGGATAATTTCTTTGAATTAAAATTCCAAGCAATTAAAATGGACACACAATTAAAATGCACATTTTGAATGAAGCTGTGGATTTATTTGTACAGAGCTGTTTAGGGACCCGGGACGTGCAGGGGCCTGCAGGGCCTTTCAGACAACACGTTGGGAGAATAATGTAAAATCAGGATCGGGCATAGAGGGCGCGACTGTACCGTCACCTGGTCAGATGATAAAATAAATAAACTGTGATGCCTAAAATGCTGTTAGGGTAAAGACATGAGGGAGAAGTGAGGCTGAGGCCTGTGGAGACTCCGTGGACACCCTGCGTGCCCCGTGAACAAGGCGACAAAATAATATCACGTGATCCAAAATGGGCAGTCCTCTGACGGTGCTGAAAAAAGCCATTTTCTGGCGCTGCTGCTGCAAATTCTGTCCAAGTCCAAATAATTTAGCTGGATCGCGTGTGGGAGCAGAGAGGAACTTTCATGCGTGATCAGGTCGGTATGAAGCTCCGTGATCCGTTTTGTTTGCAGCGTTGCTCCGCTGTTTGCTGAGGCGCACACAAAGTGCACGTTGTCACATTTTGAGTCTCTTGTTCGCCTCTTCATACAGTCTGTCAGTGAATTTAAGATGGCTGCTTTGTGTACCAGGGTGATTTTCTGTGGCTCTGCACCACATTCGGGTTTGGGGTTTTGGTGGATTGTGCTTGGTTCTGGTCCTCGGTGGGTCCTGAGCGCTCCGCAGAAAAGGAAACGCTCTTTTGTTGCTCCGCTAGTTGAGGATCAGAGCTGATGCACAAGATGAGGCCACGCAGGGGCGATCCAGTGCTGGGCTCCTGTGTGGACCACCAGTCTGCATGGGCTCCACGGATCTCTGTCTCAGTGTGTTATTTTGTCGCAAAATCTGTATAGCATGGCATTCTACTAGTTGTGTTTGGCGGCCTTCTGCTCTCTTTGTTGTGGTTTCAGCCTGCTGTCCCAAGGACGAGCTGCAGACATTGTCTGAGTGAAGCACTGAAGCAGCCACTCACTGACCATATGGGGAATAACTCAGAATTTAAGCATGCATAATATACTTCATGTAGTCTACTGTCCTGCAGGCCCTAAGCTCCAATAATGTCTCACATTGTCCTCTGCAGATCTGTCCAGATGGATAAAATGCAGCCCAACCGGATTAAGATCACAGACCTGAACCCACATCTCACATGCCCACTGTGTGCTGGTTACTTCATTGATGCTACCACCATTGTAGAGTGTCTGCACTCCTGTAAGTTCATGATGTCAACGTGTTACCTTACATGCATGCGTGTTTTTAATGTACCCCAGTATGACATTAACATACAGTCTACATCTGCTCTGTGGGCGAATAGAGTCATGCTGAATGTGACTGAGATAGGGTCAGCATATTGCAAGTGTATGTAATCTTTATTTTATGAACCTCTCGAATCAAAATTTATCCTTAATTTTCTCATTTAAACTACATAAAATATATTTCCACTCAATGTGACAGTTACCATTTTATAAGGCATACCTGTAGAATCCATCATAATCTAATACACCAGCCTGAAATAAATCCTGTGTTTAGCGAACTTATAACGCTGAATTTTTGTTGGCATTGATTTCTCTGGTAGTTTTGAGGCTGTAATTAGTGGTGTTGTGGTATTGGACTGAGATGTGTTTCTGATGTTCTGTTCCTCTCATGTACAGTCAAAAGTGATGGACAATATAAGAATCCAATACAGCAACCAGCAGCCTTAAAATGACAACAAAGTTGAATCAACACCTCTCTGATGCAGTGTTACCAAAACATTATAAACTTAATAAGCACAGGATTTATTGCAGGGCTGTTTGTATTGGTTTACACCAGTTTGTGTGTTTGAACATTATTCTAATGATATTCTGGCTGTGAGGGAAATATATCAAACCCAAGATGCCATGTTTCTTATGTGTGCACTATTTCCATCAAATGGAAATATCTTAAATGTCCTGTGTAACATTTTATACACGTTTAACAAAAGTTCAGTCTGACATTTTTTTTTTTTTTTTTTTNTTTTTTTTTTTTTTTTTGTTTGGAAACATTTGGATCTTAGAATTTAAAGGACCATACCTGCATGTTTAAGCCCAATAACTACTATCTCAAACACCGTACATTACTGACAACCATTTTTCAAAACATAATATTATACTTTCCTGTTATTTTTCCAAATTCCTATCTCTTTCAAAATCAAATGTTCATCTTTAAATTCAATGTCTCACCTACAAACACGTACTTCCAAATGTAAAAGGGATGGTCGCTTTTAATTTATTGGTCAAAGTAGTCTTGTGGGATTATATTCTTTGGTGGAGACATACATTGTCCTCTGTGCACCTCCGTGTTAGACCGGTGAAATAAAGTTACTTTGACAAAAAAAAAAAAANATAGACATCATGTTCGCTGTGATGATTACTTATTTTAAGCACGTTTCAAGTAACTACAAATTGTTTTTAATATTGTACTGGAATGAACTGAAACCAATGGCAGTCTGGCAGGTAGGACAAACAATTAGTTTGTCAGGGACAATGCTCATTATTCAACAATAAAACAGAAAACTAAATGGTCCAGAGTTAGCTCAAAAGGCTAATTTTCATCTGCAGTCCCTGGGCAGATGTTTAAAAGGCACCTGGTATATTTGCCGTTTCAGTTGTATGGTTTATAGGAAATGATTGTCACTAAAGTGTGTATATTGGGCTCAAACATGCAAAACCACCAATATGGTCCTTTAAGAGGGCCTGAGGGCAGCTAGTTGCACTTTAAGTGGACAGAGGAAGATGCTGCTTGGTATGTCTGCACACAGGGAGTGGGTACTATCATGAATGTCTGGACAATCTATTGCAATCAAATTAAGTATCCCTGAAATCCTAAATGTGTGAAGCTTATGATGCTTAAATTTGTTGTCAGAGGTGTTGATTAAACTTTATGGTAATTTTCAAGGCCGCAATTTGTGGCAGTGTGATTGGTATGAGAATGCATTATATTCATCCAATACATCATCACCACAAACTATTAAGGTACTTAACACACCTGACAAGCTTCAAACATGATTTTAATAAACTGCATATATTCCAGAACAGTGTATTAAATTATACAGGAGCTTCTAATTAACACTCTTAATGATGGTATTTAATCCACGCGTCACCTCTGTCTGCATAGTTTGTAAGACGTGCATCGTTGCCTTCCTGGAGACAAACAAGTTCTGCCCTCGATGTGACATTCAGGTACACAAGACGTGCCCAAAGCTCAGCATCAAGTAAGCAGTAATGGATTATACAAGGTTTTTCTTGTTTTTTCTGATCAAACGTTTGCATCATCCCTAATAACATTATTATTCGTTTTTTTTCCCAGAGCGGACAAAACTCTACAAGATATAGTTTATAAGCTTGTTCCGGGGTTATTTAAAGGTGAGAGCGAGTTCTTTGAGATGAGCACAGTAGCCTACAGCCTTAATTTCATTGCGTTGTTGATGGACGTTTGTTGTGCCTGGCGAACTCAGATGAGATGAAACGGAGGCGGGACTTCTACGCAGAGAATCGCGTGCTGGAGCCAGGAGAAGTGGTGGAGACGTTTAACATAGCAGAGGATGAAATCATCAGTCTGTCCATACAGTTCTACGAGAGGAACAAGTGAGTCGTCGCTCTTTTTTAAAATCATTTTTCACTACAAAATGAATAGTAGAGGAAATTCTAATTTTGCACCTGTTCAGTGGCTTCTGACGACCGAAACATTTACTTTGTTCTTAAGCACAAAGTAAATCTTAGAGTAGAATTACTTAAAGGACTAACCAATGATTTTGTAAGCCTAATAAATACTACTCACGTACATGTTATGTTACTGACAAACATTTTCTAAAACATAAAGAGCTCATTTTATTTACATGCTGTCTTACACCACTAATACACAGTTAGCGTATGCTAGTCTGCTTTCTTTGGATATGGAGAATTTACAAACACCAGATTATATTTCTGAGTTACTGTTCTAATATGCAACCTGAGGTCCTGCTGGCTATTCCTACGTCTCCTTAAAGACTAAAGGGGAATGAGCTTTTGCTGTTAGGTCCCCATGTTGTGGAGATTCCTCAGGGACTCAGACCTGCAAAACTAATGTCATCTTCCTATGATTATTCTTCAGCTGTTGTATATCGATTCTGAATTTGAAATTTTTGGTTTTGACTGCTGTGACTATTGTCTGTTGATCTCTCACTATATTCATATATTTCCATTCTTATTTTATTTCTTTTATTTTATTTCTATTTGCCTGTTTTATTCTTGTTGTCTGACCTTATATTCCACCTTTGTGCCTTTTAGCAGTTATCTTACTGTTAGAACTTTGTAACATTGATTCTGGCAAGTGCTTTAGAAATAACCCTTATTTTTTACATTATTCTGAATATCAAATGGGCATGGTTTTCTGTATATTAAAATTATTGTCTTTGTATTCCATGTTTGTCTGCAGAAATAATGAGAGGCAACATTCAGACATGGATGGAGACAAGGTAAAGCCTGGTTTCGTTTTAAAAGGAACGCTTGATAAATCACTTCAGTTACCTGTTTATTGTGATCCTTATCCTGGATTTGTGTCTCCTTTCTTTGTTCGCAGTCCAATGGCAAACGTTTCTTGCAGTGCCCAGCAGCCATGTCTGTCATGCACTTAGCGAAGTTCCTCCGAAGCAAGATGGATATCCCCAACCACTATCGGGTAAAATCACAAAGGCACACAGACTGATCCAACCGCTCCCTGACACAGCAATAACTCCAAGCTTACTGCCTTCTTAGGACTGACAAAATAATGTAAACGCCTTGAGTAAAAGCACTTTAAACACCTCATGTAAAAGAACTCTAAAGTCACTTTACAATCACTGACGCTGCTATGATGGTGGGTCATATTAGGTTACATTCCAGTTAGCAGGATTCAGCTATAAAAGACGTCTGGCAATCAGCACTTTGATATGTGAGCTTTCAGTGCAACATAAGATGAGCAGCAAAGCTTCAAAGCGGCTAAATCATCTGGGGCTAAAATGATGCTGGTCAAAAAACTGCAAATTATTTAACTCTGTAGAGTCATTTTTGATTTTCATTCACTAAGGAGAAGAAGCTCTTGATCTTATAGATTCAGAGACCCCTTAAAGTTTTTAGTTATTGTTAAGGTGGAATGTGCATGGATTAAGTGACTTAAGGAGGATGAATTAGATTTTTAACTGACCAACAGCTCCTCAGTCTGCTCTTAAATTAGCAATTAAAACATCAATGAGAGTTTTGATATGTTTAATATCTGGTTTAAGGTTTATTTAAGCACCCTGTCCTCTAATCTTGTAAATGAAATAAATTTGAGGAATGAAATTCAGAGATTTAAGGGATTCTGAGTTTATAATAATAGGTGTGTATAGATTATGATAAGATTACAGCTTTTTGAGGCTTTTTTCAAGGCTTAATGACGGGCATTTTTTTTTTTTTTTTNTTTTTTTTTTTTTTTGCTAAGTGCAGCTTTTTTTTTTCTCTGCCAAGGAGGTTGTGTTCATTTGCGTTTATCTGTTTGTTAGCAGAATATCTCAAAAGTAATAGATGGTTTTGGATGAAATTTGGTTGACAGATAAATAATGTCAAAAAGAAAAAGTGTTTGAATTTTGGAGGTGATCCTGATCATATTCTAGATCCAGGAAGAAATTTTTAGCTTATAAAATCAATGCTAACAGGAGATTTCAATGAACTTTAACATGGTGGCTCAACATTGGGGATTTTGTTGGCCTTGTTGGGGGGTATGCACTTTGGAGTGCCTTCTTGTTTATCATTGTGAGTGAAGTTCTGCAATTATGCCTGGGAAATTGATCTAAAGTTTGCATTCTGCACTTTGGGCAGTTCTGTTTCAGTTCTTTTTAGCCAAACAAATAAATCAAAATGTGTAAAACTATACAAATACATTTTTCTTTGCATGATACTAGATTTCACACAAATCTGATTTTGTCTAAAAAAAAAAAAAAACTAAAAAAAAATTGATAGAGTGGTTATGTGTTTACTTAATCCTCAAGTGAAACTTGCCTCAATCTGCTGCAAAGAGCAACTAACACACTTTAAAGAATTTCATTCATTCAGGGTTTAATGGAAGGTTTACTGTCACATTGTATAAATGTCTTTTTGGTGGTTATTCTAATATTGAAAAATTTGTGAAAGTATTTGTGAATGATTATGGTCACATTTGTATATGTTGAATGGTGGAACAAAATGACAGCCTCAGTCCTGAAATAACTACATAAGCCTTCAGAAATCCAGACCAATCAAATTCTGTATTGAATTCTGATTAACTTCCATTGACTTGAAAAGATGTTGAAATAGTCGTTAGGACAGTATGTGGTTGAATAAAAGCATCACTGCCCAATAGGACAAACATATTAAATATGATCTGCAGCATGAAGTTGTTTTCTGGTCATCTTCTCGTTTTGAAATGGTGTGACTGTTACAGGTGGAGGTGTTGTACGGGGATGAACCATTGAAGGACTACTACACACTAATGGATATTGCTTACTTCTACGAGTGGAGACGAGTGAGTGATTACTTTCATAAGTTCCTTTCAGATACACACACCATTCTTTTAATTGGCTGGCAATTAGCCTGATGTTTGACAGGGACCCCGAGTTACTTTTATGTAAAAGTAGCACCACAATTTTAACTAGGTAGACCTGTAACATTTCTGTAATATTTCCTTCACAGCACAAATGAATGAATGCAGTCACATCGCCAGCTAAGGCATGCACAAGATTATTGCGCTCTGATGTCACTTTTTTTTTTGTGCATACTGTGCTGACCAATCACGTGAGACTAGGAAGTGACACTTTAAATTCTGCACCTAGATCACAGACCTCCTTTTGGAGCAGCAGATTTTCACTGAACACATCTTTTAGGAATGATAAAATGGTTGGAAATTGGTCTGATGCAGCAACTGTAGAGCTGCTCTGAGTTAAGCAGGCAACTAAACGGCACTGTGAGAAACGTCATTGTGCACGTTGCTCGCCATGTTGCTGTAAACAATCTCTCGCATTGTGTATTAGAAATAACTTCCTGTGTTACCCAGTCTCGCCTGGCAGATGCCACGTCACATGAGAATTCTGCCTCTATTGTAAAAGTCCTGTCAAGTTTGAACAGAGACTTTAAAAATCTGTAAAGGAGAGCTGTGATTGAATGGTGAAAAGCCACCACATTAACAGATCGGCCATGCTGGCAATTTAACAGATTCCACATCTGAAAGGGGCTGAACATTTTCATTTCAAACATTAAGCAAACAGACTCCTGGTTATGACTCTGTTTCCCGTAGCTAGACTATGTTTTCTATGTTTTTTTACATTACAATCCACACATTTACATGCAGGCTAAAACTTTGATTCTTGTCGGATCATGGCAGTAAGTCATTTTTTTTTCATCAGATTAAACTGAAATTGACATAAATTGCCAGTGTAGTTAGAGTAACAGACTTCAATTATGCCATCATATGCTGACATACTTGGAGAGATATACAGAGATGCAGTAACTGATTGTCTTGTTTCCAGGCCATTTGTCCTCTCAGGCTATTACAGAGGCTTTTATCAAACAGCAGCTAGTGTACATTAGGTAACTGTTGTTATCAATTATGAATGAAAATTGCTGTCGCTTAAAGTACACTGAAACCCCTGCCTGGGATTTCCCAGTGATTGAGGCAATACATATTCTCATATCAGCCCTGTGGACCATGAGGCCCACTTCAGTTAATGTTTTTGTGCTGCTTTATGAACTTGAGAGAACCACTTTTATTTCCTTCCCAATTTTAACGCAAGAAAAGGCATGGGTTTACTTTTTTTTTTTTTTTTTTTNTTTTTTTTTTTTTTTTTTTGCTGATTATCAATCAAGTTTTTATTTTACATTACTTTAAGTATTTTAAATTGACTTGCTGCCATCCAAACAGCCGCAGTAATCCATCACTGTGAACATATGGATGCACACGTCATATCATGTTGGTGCATTCAAGTGCTTGTGGGTAACTTCAATATCCAAGTGGCTACCTTTTTAATAAAAGAAATGACTAAATTCACGTGAGCTTTTGCACATTATCTCTTTGTTGTTTGTCTTGTGGATTTGACTTTGTAATAACTTAGCTTTAAATACTTAAAAAAAAACTTTAAAAAATAAAAAAAAATACTTAAAAAATAAACCTGAGTAAATTACCCAACTTAACCAAGTGTTAAATTGGTTTCAGTCCTGTACTGGCATGTACTGCATTTTAAAACTTATGGCATGTTTTAGACTTACAGAACAGAGACAGAGATGAGAATAGGAAGGAACAATTGAGCAGCTGTAAGAAATGATACGATATATTTTATTTTTAGATGGGATTTACATTTATTCTGACTCATTCAAATTGATTTCAGAGTGAAAAATATTTCTTAGAAAAAAAGTTGCTAAAGAAAATTAAATGCTTCCACTCTCAGTGGGAGTCACTGCCTTTGGAGTCTGACACACCCTCGGGACCCTTATGCATAGCCCAGGTTGAAGACCACTGCTTTAGAGCATTGATTTTCAACCGGTATGCCACAGCACAGTAATAGTTCTTCTATGCTGATATCATTTAAAAAAAACTTAAACCCGTGGTTCTCAGTCCTGGTTCTAGGAACCCACAGCACTGCATATTTTCATTTCTCTCTGCTCTCTACACACACCTGATTAATGAAATAGGTGTCTTTACCTATCAAGCTCTCAGGCACACTAACTGTTGATCAAATAAACACCTGATTTGGGTCATCAGATGTGGTAGAACAGGGAGAGATGTCTATCTTTTCCTGTCAGTCCCCAAGAGAAGGATTGAGAACCACTGATCTAGCCCACGCTGTTTATCAGACCTAATGATGTGTCCCTCTTTGCAGACTGGACCCATCCCTTTGCAGTACCTGGTCAAACCCACCCGGAAGCGCCGGAGGCCATCCCAGTCTGCTGCCCAGGGCCACTCCGACGGCGTCAACACCAGCCCCACATCAGAGAGCGACTCCCAAAGTGACAAAGTCCACAGTCCCGCTGCAGCCCAGCCTACCCGAGCTTCCTCACAGTCCAGCCCTGCATCATCTCACAACCAATCCCCCGCCGTCCAAAGCTCCAACGGCACCACTGTGCCCAACACTCAGCGACACTCTCTGGCCTCTAAACCGGGCAGCAATGCTCGGAAGGTGACTGTCAATGGCACGAGCTCCGGGGCTGGCAAAGAGGAGGCGAGGGGAGGTGACAAAAGTGGTTTGCCTCCTANCACGAGCTCCGGGGCTGGCAAAGAGGAGGCGAGGGGAGGTGACAAAAGTGGTTTGCCTCCTACGACCTAACTTGGCGGGACAGCAGGGAGGACAGTTTCAGAATTGCTCCCTTCTCCACGAGAAAGACCAAGCTTCAGCCTCCGTCCCAGGGGAACGTTACTGTTACCAGCTTTCAATGAGAAAGACTGAAAAGTCCAGCCAAATAGACACTCGTATGTGCGTGTTTATGTGTGTTAGACTAGAACAGTGCACACATACAAACTGTACAGTATGTATCAAATATGAGCATGTGTGCATACATATGTATAAACTATCTTTTATACAAGATATTGTAATCGTTTTGTATTGTATATGCAGTGGGTCTGTTTAATTTCCATAGTTCATTGACATCGGTTTGGCTTAGGTGTGACTCGAGGCAAATCGTTGCAGGAGTATGATGTAAAAAAAAAAAAAAAAAACNAAAAAAAAAAAAAAAAAACCTAAACTTTGCCTTTGGACAGTCATAATAACTGCTGTATGTGTCCAGTGTAAGCAGACGCTCATCAGGTACCACACAGCACCGAGGATATGTCACATAAAACCGCTGATGCACTTTCATCAGGTCAAATCACACAATCCACATCCAACCAACAAGCTCTTTTGCAGTGGGAGAAGCATTTATATTCAGAAAACTCCAAGCACTACCATGTTTGTCAGCAGAACGTGTACTTTTCTCATGCAGTCAAGGAACTCAAAAGGGATTTGAATATTTTGCCATGTATGTTGTATTGCCATACATTTCAACATTCCTTTTGTTTCTTCATACAATGATACTTTTTTTTTTTAAATCAGCCATACGTGCATGTTTTAGGTCAATAAAATGTTTACTTAGCTAGGTTTTTCTGACCCAAGTGTACTGTTATGATTTCCAAAGTTAAGGGGGGGTTTGTTCTGAGAAGCAGGTTTACAGAGTTATCCAGTAAAACCTGAAACTCCTCTTTACATCGTGATCCACGTTTGAGGTGGGCTTTGGTTTTACTCAGCAGTTATCCAAATAACTCAGCAGCCCTGCTTCTAAGACAGATTCCTAGTTTGTAAAGCATGCTAATGTGTACTGAAAATGGAAAAAGAAAACCAGGTACAGATTAAAACACATCTTTAATAAGTTTTTTTTTTTTTTAAAAAGGTACAGGTTACAATAACAACCATCTTCTCCGCACTTTCTCACAGAGAGCTACCAGAATTTAACACTGTACTCGTGGCAAAGGTGTGCAGGAACGGATGAGGTTAAAATTTCTTGTGCGTTTCAAAAATAATGATTTATACATTCAGTTTACTTTAACCGATAACATTTGATTAACTGAACAGCAAACATACAAATGCCTAATAAACTTCATGTTGTGCAAAGCTTAATCATTACAGTAAAAATGTTTAACAGTGCACGACTGACTTCTCTACGCATGCTGTGTTTCCCTGACAAGAGCTGATGTCATCATACATGCTCTTCACCCTCAACACATCCTCCACTCCTTCCTGAGAGCAGGGAATCACAGCAAGACTTTGTTGAACAATTCAAGCAACAAATGTAAGAAAGGTGTATGAGCCTATGATTAGACACATAATGGATAAGCAAGGGAGAATTAACATGTAGGACTTCGAAAAGGAGACAGATCTGATACCATCTCCCATGTGAAAGCCGCAAAACCAAGATGGCTGATATCAGGGCTGCGATATTAACCCTATCAGCTCCACTCTCTTTCTATTTTAGCACCCTTTCACAGTGTGCGATGATCTTTTAAACTGGCTCCAATGGCATCTATTAAGCTTTAGTGGCTCAGGATCTTACAAAGCACCTAAATATATCTTGTGTTTCCTTTAAAACCAGATGCTCCGCTGCTTCTACTGGATCAGGGCTAAATTTCATCACCTGTGATCATCCTCCTTATTCAAGAGTCAGTTTCTTCATGGAGTGGGGCAGATACGATGAAGTCCTGCTTGTGCGTGCCATCACAATAAGGTGGGTTGTTGGTGTGCTTGCATCCGCAGAGCCAAACTGTGGTGTCTTTCTCTGGGACAAAGCGTAGTGGGAACAAGCCTGGAGCTTTCAACTTATGAGATCCATCACAGAAAGGCTGAAAGACATAAATGCATGTGATGAGGGACATTTCATCAGGAGAGGTACCAGACGAAGTCAGATGCGGTTTTACCTGCTTCTTGCTGTGTCCACAGGTGCACCATGAGTAACGCTTTCCACCCACCAGCTCAACTTTGAAAGGCTTCTTTGAGGGGATGACAGGCTCTGGAGGAAGAGTTGAGAGTGGGATCTGTGGATGAGGACGGAGAAACTACTCAGAACCTTTACTTCTGTATTAGAACAAATACTAAGGTAAGGTAAAACACTAAGACAGAGATTAGAAGTCCTGCACTGAAATTTACGCAACTAAAAATGTGTCAGCAGTAAAGTGTTCGTCAAATGTCCACTGTGAAAAGGCCTCCTATCAAAAAACACAGTGTTGTTTAAAATAAGTAAATCAATAAAACCTGCAAATCCACATAAGTGCTTTCATTTATTTTGGCCGATTAGACCTTCAAGATGAAACTGGTTACCTTGTCTCCGTCCAGTGAACACGATTATCTCCTAAATGTTAACTTTTCAGTAACTAAATATTATGTCAACATTAATGACAATGTATTTTAATAATAACCATAATATAAAGTACTAGTGAATAAAAATTAAAGTTAGTGCAGTCCTGAGGGCTAATCAGGTTACATCACTGAAAAGACCTGCGTGGGTATGAAGTGGCACAAACTCTGGACTAGTATGCTGCGTTTTATGACCATCTT
Organism: Lucifuga dentata; assembly: GCA_014773175.1. Lineage (NCBI taxonomy): Eukaryota > Metazoa > Chordata > Actinopteri > Ophidiiformes > Bythitidae > Lucifuga > Lucifuga dentata. Next base: position 149,738 of record VXCM01000390.1, read on the forward strand.
TCAGATTAAAAACTTAATCTGTTATAACTAGTACCTACAGCCATCTTTAGAAACAATCAACGAAATAATTTAAATAAGTACTATAGGAATCCGTTGTAGGCATCAACAATACAGCATAACACTACACGTGTCTGATCAAAACAATCCTGTAAAATAAGTAGACAGTCTAATAACAGATGTAGAAATGGCCAGCAGACATATTGCAGTTAATTTACCTTAGAAAGTGCCGCAGTTGTTATCCAAGGTTGTCTGAAGATTAAGACGATCCATTTACGGTCTAACTTGGTCACTATTGTGTTCATGTTTGTCATGTAACTTCAACGTGACTTTAGCTACCGTTAGCTACAGCTGCTACCGCGCATGAGTCCACACAACCCAAAACAACGACAATTTATAACAATATTAAAATCGAGTTTACTTCCTAAACATAAAACAAATAAATGTAAAATAATCTACAATACAGATTGTATGGGACATGAAACCACACGGTGAACAGCTGACCAATGTGATCAAGTAGATCACTTCCGGAAGAATCACGTGGTAAAAAATAGAACCAATCATGACGCGGAAAGTGGTCAGCCTTATACACGGCAAATACTGCTACTGCTGCTACGAGTAATCATAATAATAATAATAATAATAATAATAATAAAATACCTTAATAATTAAGGTTTAATTGAATTAATTTATGTTGATAGGTGAAAGGGCGGGAATTCGAGCTCAGTCAGGGTCAGGGATAAACATTTTCAATAAATTCTTATCACCTTCATTCCATTTGTCCTGAACACTCTAAATTTGTACTTAAGAGTCTTATTTTGTCTTTGAGTGAGATACATGGATATATTTTTGGTCGTGTCTAAAATACAAAGGCGTGTGTTATCTTTGACAAACTTTTGATGAACATATAAAGCTGCCCTGCACAAGAGAAGCACAAATTACGTGAGGAAGCAAAATATGTTTCAGGGCAGAATATGGAAATTTGAGAGCATGATTTAGTAATTCAAAAGCAAACATTAAACAATCTGAGGGGAACATTTCATCAAAAACATTCCATTGATACTTCCCAGCCAGGTCTGGGGGAAAGAACTGCCTGAGAAAGAAGGAAACTTGAAGTGAATAAGTTGAAAATTTAACAGGCCTTCAATGCTTTCCAGCTCTCTGCTCTGCTTGATTACCTTTGATTACTTTCACTTTCTCTAAAATGTTTTTGACACAGCACAATACATGTTTTTAAAGCATTTTAATGAGCACTGGAGCTACAAAAACACAGTTACACAAGCAGAATTTATGTTATTTACATAGAAAAATATAATTCTTACAACACATATGATGTATACCTGTAGCTTCCCAACAATGACAAGCAGCAGTGAATTATTTTGCTAGGAAAAAAAAATACTGTGGCTTTACGGAAGACACTGAAAGCTGTTCATTTAAACACACTTTTAAGTGACTTGACTAAATCCCGGAAGATGACTTTAAAATGGGAGCCATCGCAGTACGGAGCATTTTGTGTTTGCTTACAGGCACATAGCAAAACAGTCCTGTCCTTGTCAGGGGTGAAACACAGCGGCGAGATGTTTGGTGCTTTTGCCTTGTGGGAGCCATCGCAGAAAGGCTGACAGAGAGAAAAACATGTCGAGACACAGACTAAAACATCAAACTTCAGGTCACTTCATACATTTATTACTTTTATTCTTAAAGGACCATACCCCATTTTGCATGTTTGAGCCTAATATATTCAATTTTTATACATGTAAGGAACTGACAATCATTTACCAAAGCATACTTCTGGAAGAGTGAGTTAAAAATTTTTTTTCCTACCTTCCAGACCTCCATTGGTTTCAGTTCATTCTGGTACGCTATTAAAATCAACTTGTTGATACTTGAAATGTTCTTGGGATAGGTAATCCATCATCATGAACAACACGTATATTCAGGTTTTTTTGAAAGTTTCATAATTTTAGCATTTAAGTGCAATAAAAAGCGCGGAGTGAATGTATGTCTCCACCGGGGAATATAGTCCCAAAAGAAGACCTGTGTTTATCGAAAAATTTCAACAACTGTGACTTCATAATTTTGCGTAACTTTTAGCTGGCAAAACATCAATTTTTAAGGTGGGTGTATCGCTTGAATATTTGATTTTGAAAGATTAAGAGATTTTGCAAAATATCAGGAAAGCTGAAATACGGTTTTATCCTTTGGGAAATGATTGTCAGTAACATAACATGTATGAAAACTGAATATATTAGGCTCAAACATGCAAAATGGGTGGTCTTTTAAATGCCAGTATGGTCTGGTCCTTTAAATTCCAGTTTGGAATGGACCACCAGTACCTTAAAGGTTAGTACACCTATTAATGACTGAGAATGTGCCTGATTATCCTGATGTGGTCAATGTTTTCAATATGATCCTTTCAAACAGGCTGGAGAAGTGTATATATCTGGTCTGATTCCTTTATCTTTGTGGTATAAAAAGTTTTAAAATAGTTTTAAGAAAATAGAGTAAACTTATATTTTTAAAATGCAAAGCCACAACAGGCAGGAACTTTGTGTAAAATTAAAACACACCTGCCTTTTCAGCCTAAATATTACACAATCCAGCTGACACAAAAATCAGAGAAACACAATTGGCTGACTTGAACATGAAGACATAAGTGAGAGGTAGCTAACTACTAACAGATGTTTATGATTTTATTTTATATTATTATGCATATTATTTTCATCATATTAATCAGAAACACTTGAAGGTAGATCGGACACTGTCAAAGCACGGAGCCATATTAGAGGGATCTGGGTGATGTTGAAGTGAATCGGATCAGCAAAATTTTGCTGCCAACAGGAGGCGCCAAAGTGCAAAACTGATTAGAGCAACCATATCAGTGTATTATGTTGTCAGTACTAACAGCTTCATATTCATATTACCATTATAATTTGTGGTACATGTAAACAGAAAGCATATTTTGACATATCAGTTTTCCAAACACACAGTATAAAAATTCACTTGAAAATGGCCTCAGCCAGTCTGCAAACACATTAAGAATTCATTGTATTTTGTCAGTTCCAATGTGAGCGATCTTACATCAGATGTGCATTATCTTAGATTAACTGTCAGTCACAGGGAAAAGTAGAATTCCCTTAAGCCCCTGAAAAGGCAGCTTATGCACTTCATGGGCAAATCCATGTGTTTTTGTTTTTCAGGGTGTCTGCATTTGGAGAGCAGTTAACTTCATTTGACACAGTAAAGTTTCAGAGTAAAATCTAACCACACATAATTGTTGGGAATTTAAAGCACACATAAATGGGCTGTAACTTTAAACGATTCTGGCTGCTGCTCCTGAAACTTAAAAGCCGCCATTTTGCACAATCGAACCTGTTTCTTGCTATGTCCACATGCACACCAGGAGTAACGTTTCCCAGCAGACACCTTGACCCGGTACGGCATCCGGGCAGCAGGTACAGGCTGAGTGGACTGCAGACAGCTCTGCATCTGGAAGACAAAGGTTTTATTTTTGAAGGCATTTCTGTTGTGTAAATGCTGCTGTCTTTGCAGCCAGAGAATGACATTTAGAATCTCAACATCTTAAATAGTTAATTAAAGGTTATAATATATATCAGAGACGACTGTCAACAGAAGGAGAGGATTACAAATTAAGAAACCTTGTGTTGTAATTACTAGTGACAGGGTTGACTGATAAATTCTGGGCCCCGTATAGAAGGATCCACCTCAGATGTATTGTACTTGTTTTTGTTAGCACGTTCTCCTTCCAACTCAACATATTTTATCCAGAGATTTTAGATTTTATCTAGGTTTTTTGGCTATACAAGATCCTTCGCAGTGGATAAAACGTCGTCATCTGAGGCAAAACACATTCAAGCTTTTTTTTTTTTCATGTTTGGTCAAATTAGTTGATTAGGTGCTGAAGCCATTCAAAGCCAAAATTATAGATAACATAAATCCCAGTACACAATCACTGCATATTCACTAGTTTTGTCCATCTTGTAGAACTCACAGAGCCAAGACTTTCTCTGGAATTATAAAGTTGGAATCACTTAGTTAAAATTAAAGAAGAAAAAAAAAATGCAAAACATCTAAAAAAAAAACAACAAAAAACATTATTTCCATAAAAACATTACAGCCCTAACCCCCTTGTCAGGCTCAGAACTTATCAATCAGCCAACAGAAATACAGCACTACTGACTGAACAGGGACAGAACAGACAGCAACCTTCAGACACATGAAAAAATGTTTGAGGACTGCTCTTTTTTTGACTGTTTATAGCTGAAACAACAATTTTGTTATTTGACTGATTGTTCCAAAAAGTTCAAAGTAAGAATATTAAATATATATTGGTTTTAATTTCGGATATGCAAATGTTTTCTTGTTTTTCTCTGTTCCATATCATTGCATATTTAATAACTTTGGGGCTTTGGACTGCTGGTCAGACAAAACCAGGTCAACATTTGAATACATCAGTCTGGGCTCTCACACTTAATCATGGGGACTTGTCGTTATTTTTGACTATTAATTGCTTAATCAAAAAAAAAAAAAANAAAAAAAAAAAAAAAATATATATATATATATAATTCTAAGAAATTCTTATTTAATAAGTTTTTTTTTTACAACCCTGATCTCTTTTTCCTTGCAGCTGTCCTCTGCTTGCCCTCATGTTTGTCTTCAGAACTTTTGGTGCCAAAGGTGAGAGAATGGCGGATGTGCCAGCACGCACACACACATTTCTTTGGGATACCACAGCCTTTCTGACATTAATTCATGGCATTAAATACTCTAAAATATAAACTAGTCAAAAAGTAAATAGTTGATAGACGTATAGATGGACAATAATACAAACATCCTCCAGAGAGTAAAACGTCAAATCCTGTTGCCTTCTTACCTTTGCAGTGGAAACAGGAAGAAGTAAAGCAGGTCGTTTCCAGGTCTCCACGCATCCTTTACGCACTGCCAGCAGGGTACTCGCTGTGTTCATTTTGACGCAGGAGAAGTGGAAAAGTCGTAATAATACCGGGACTTTGTCAGAGCTAAAAGGAATCCCACAACTCAGCAGTCCGCCAGAAAAAGTCAAATATCACAACATGGCCACTGCACGTCTGTACGCTGAACGATGCCACCTTCCACATGCAGTCCAGCAAGCTGATTGGCTCACGATGTAAACAGCTCGACATGCGTAAGCTCCTCCCCCACAGCTCCTCCCAAATTTCTCCTTATGCTCATATTAGAGGACCATACCGGTGGTTTTGCGTGTTTGAACCAATAAATACTATCGTTACATTACTGCAAACCATTTTCCAGAACAGTGAATTGTTTTTCCTACCTTCCAGACGGCTACTGGTTTCAGTTCATTTCTATACGTGATAAAAATAAACATGTAGAGACTTGAAACGTGCTTGACTACACGCCATTATTTATTTATTTTGTTGAAGTTACTTAATGTACGTGTAATGTGTAATGTAATGTAATTATCTTAACACAGCTACATGGAAGATAAATATATGCATCAGGAAATATAGTCCCAGGAGAAAACTGCTTCCAGAGAAACGAAAACGTGTCTTCTCTGTGTGAACATGCGTGTTCAAAACATTGAATTTTAAGGTGTGACACCTTTTTAATTCCCCTTTTTTTAGATCCAGAAATTTCTAGAAGCAATGCCTGTACATTCCTGATTTTTCTGAGGCTTTCTTTCATTTTCTAAAATTATACAGAACGTCAAAAATTTTCCAGAATCAATTATTTATTCTAGTTTGTTTATATAATGTTTATTTCTCGATACTGTATTTCTAAAATGTATTCCCTCTCAGGAAAGAAATTCCCTGAGAGGAATTTCTTCCTCCTCATCCTGGCTTTTTTTTTTCTTTTTTTCTGTAGTTTAGCAACTTTAGGGGACAAATGAAAGCCAAATTCAACTAGATTTGCAAACAATTTTACCGGGGTTCAAGCACCCCTACTCAGCTTGGAACCCAAGGTCCATAACATGTTTGCCTTTAGTACAACGCCACCTTCAGGTCATATATGTAATTTTATTGTGTGTGCATGTCTTACACACACACACACACACACACACACACTTCAAACAGAAAGGGGCTGTTTCTCTCCTGTCACACACAGAAAGGAGCAATGTGTGTACAGAGAGACAGAGAGAAAAACGAGGAATAGCTTTTTGAATGACAAACGATGATCTGATTGGTGTAACATTTTGTGTGAGCACATTTTCATGTACACTAGCAATTCTTTTTTTCAAATCTTAGGTTTAAATACAGTTTAGGCTACAGAGACAATTTCGTGTTATAATGCCCTCTACAACTGTAAAAATTAACGTAGATTCCAGAATGTAACACTGCAGTAATTAGTCACAGTTTGTTATTGGGTGAAGTAACAACTTAAGGCTTAAGCTTAGTATTTTAAGTTAACTGAAATCGGCCAGGATTGCACAGAATTTAGCTTTTCGCTAATTATGATGATTGTCATTTTATGTCAGCCAAATTGTTAAATTAATATCCAGATTCCCTCAGGAACAAATAGACTGTTGACAAAATTTGTATCAGTCATTCAAAACCCAAAGAGGAAATGTAAAACAACTCAGTAAAATACATTTATTGACAAAAGCCTTCTTAATCCTTCCTTTTAATTTTACACACAAAAATATCAAAATACTTTACAGGGTTTTTAATCTGAATAGTCAAATTCGTTTTGATCAGTTCTCTCAAACAAATACACTGTACAATGACAACGTGCTTGTCCTTTTTAAAATTCAGTGCTCATTTCATTTAATTTCTTTTTCAGGGAACAATGCATTTAAAATTATGCATAGTTATGACTTGGTATTTAGCAATACATTTGAGAGATTCCATTGCATTTCATGCATTTCCTATTTGAATAACTCTTTCTCCATCAAACATCATTCAGAGCCAGGTGCTTAAACATGTTGTAATACATAAAAGATACACAGTACAACATTCATAACATGGATTATCTTGGTTACCCAAACTTCAAAGCTTAAAAGAATGAATGTCTTTTTACAAAAACATAATAAAGTGTACAACTCCTATTCCAACAAAATTGAAAAGATACTTAAAAAAAAAAAAAAAAAAAAAATTATAATTGGGCCTTAAACGCCCCAGTGCAACATGAGAAAAAAATGCTTCAAAATTCCTTTGCACAAGTCCTCCAGTCACGTTCTTGGACATGGTCTTGCTTGGACCTCACTTCAACAGAGAGACGACCGGTAAGGACGTACTTGGTAAATTGCAGACCTCCCACTAGGAGTTAGCGGACTTCTTATCAACATAACCAACATTCTCCTTTTGTCTTTTGCTACAGTTTTTTTTTAATCACATCACCAAATAGTGAGCTGCTTTATGTTCCTTTCTAACACCTAAGTTACCAACTAACAAAACAATTTAAGCGCTGATGAGATCACATGTATGAGAGATTGTGTTCTAAACAGAAAACAGAAAAAATGTTTCAGAAAAGCCTCTAAAATATTGATGAAGAAGAAGAAAAAGGAGAAAGTCATCTGTGATTAGTGGCCTTTGTTTGTAGATGATCTTGACAGGAGCATCACATGCTGAAGTGGACCAGAAGGACAGAGAAGCTTATACAGTAATCTCTAAGTGGGGTTATGTTAAGAAAAAAAGGCCAACTATTACAACATTGGCAGTTCACTGTCTAATCAGAGCCGTTAAAAGCTATACTCACACACTGCAGCGACAGCACGTTCATTATAGTTTACACATTGACTGTCTCCACCTCAAATGTCTCTTATGACACTACTGTGCAGGATTTAAGGCCTCAGTATACTTCATACCACGACCAACTTTCAGGGCAAAAAGATGTCCTGAAGACTAAAGACGTGGTGATTCAGGCTCTTTCGGTGCTCTTGGTGGAGGGCTCCCCAAGGTGAACTTTTGTATTTTACTTCTGACACCTCCCCTGGCTGTAATTGTTCCAAATATCACCGGTGTGGATTTCCATGGATGACCTCAGCAACTCAAGTTTTGCTAATGGTAGTATAGGTAGACTAGTGATGTGTAGCTACGACAGCAAAGGAAGAAGTGAACTGAAACAAAATTTGAGTGCTGCCCACTGGCTCCTCACCGGTGATGTAACAAGTGATATGTGGACCAATTACAGCTAGGGATGGAATAGTTTTAAGTATTATACATGGTGTTTTAGGATGTGTTCACCAGCCTGTTCTTTCATTATTTAGTTTAATATCTTTTGAAGTATACTGGGGTCTTTACTAGACCAAAGCACAAACAACAAAATAATATTGCATCTGAACACAAAAATTACAATACAAAAATGATTTGACACTTTAGCCATCACAAAACAGTTATTCACACACCTCAACTGTTGAAGTCATCAGTTCTTATCAAAAGTATAAAAGGGTTTAGGAAGAGTGTTTTGACGTTACTAAATCCTCCACGTACCCCATATAAAACACTATGAAAGAAAGACAAAGAGGAAGCCTTTGGGCTCAGGTTTTTTTCTGTGTATCTAGCATCATTAAGGCATTTATCTATCCAGTATTGCTAAAAGAACAACTAGCTGGCAAATATGAAAAGAATGACTATGTATGAAAATAACAAAAACACATGAGTATAGAGTGCAAAATACTCATAAAAATTAAAAATCAAAAACCTGTCAGTCCCTAGTGGCCTAGTAAGTACCAAGTATCCTTTATAAGGTTCTGTTTGATGGCTAATTTGCTCTGTTAGCTACTAACATGCAAAGTGCACATGCTGTTTTAACACGTTGTTTAATTAAGTTCTTACTTAAAATTTCCAAATGTTTGGTTTAGTCTGCTTAATCTCCGTAGCAACTGGAAAGATAAAGAAGTTTGAAAAAGGTTTCTGAACAAAACCTGGTGCTCAACTTCAAGTTGACGTCTCTAGAGGGCAAAGCTGCCATGCGGAAGTGTGGTTCTGTGACTTTTTCGTTTACACAGTAACTTACATTTGTTTGGGTGATTTTTTTCATTACCACCATCACCTGTGTATTTTTCAGGAAAAATCAGTAAAACCAAAAATATCAAACCTTAAAAACATCTCAATAATAGAAATAAGTTTGTTACAATTAGCTTTATGTTGAAATGCCACTAACCACACATTCAGAATGGCTGTGGATTGATTCTTTACATAATGGGAGCCTGTGAGAGGGCACAACATAAAATTTAGGTGGGGGGGTNGGGGGAAGACAAAATATCAAGGAAGACAGCTGAGGTTTCCAGAAGTGATAAATGTGATTCTCAAAGTCCTCAGAGGAGATGGACTGGATGAAAAACATATTTCAAGCCATGTGGGAGGGGATTCATTACTGGTCAGTGCTTGAGACAATGCAAAAAAAAAAAAAAAAAAAAAAAAAAAAAAAGATATTCTGACCTTTTATCACCAGAGTTCAAATATATATATATATATATGTATACATACATATATGTCCTGCAAAGATTAGCAGGAACTCTGGCTCTGCCTACATAAGCAGCTCCATTGGTCTAGCTAAGAAATTAGTGCAATTTAAGAAGAGACCACTGTATTCATGCTCTCTGAAAGCTGCCTACACAAACAACTATGAGAAAAACCTCTGATAAAAAGAAAACACCAAAAACTTCACCTTGACGTTTAAGTCCATCCTGTTATACATTCATATAAGAGGGCGTAAGATAAAGATGACAGAGAAGGAAAGACTGCTCAGAAGTCTGAGATGAGACGCTGGAGTCAGTTCAGTCAGCTTAAACGACACGTTCATTTGAGCTCTGAGACATGTCAGCCATTCTTATCTCCACTCTTCTCTCCTGCAGCCTGGAAACAAAAGGATTGGAGTTTTTATTGCCCCACAGACACACACACATACACACACATAAACGCACAATGCTAACAAACAGACCACCAGACAAAAGGGGAGTAAACAGATCCTACTTGGAGGAGTATTACTCACTCCGGGCTTATGAAGTGTGTTGTCCTGAAGGCCGAACAGGCTGTTTGTTTGGCCGCCCTGCAGGGGGGAGGCTGTTGCTGATGACAGCAGGTTAGGCGACTGGGCAATCATGGGTGAGTTTGGGGTGGAGGCGAGTGCTCCTGTCAGCATGAGGCGCTGCAGCTCCCTTTGCCTTTGCTGCTGCAGCATCTGGCAAACCACCACCTGCTGCTCCTGGTGCACAGGGAGAAGACAGGAGGTGATGCTGTGTTCAAGACAAATGCAAACTTGGAAAACTTCATATTCTGGGTAGGAAAATGTCCTCAAACTCATCAAGTCTTCATGTCTGATTTTTTTCTATGAGTTCTTAGTAAATTACTAGACATGGTTCAAGTTTCTAAATAGGCATTTAACATTCTGTTTGTTCAAGGCTTTCCCCCAGTTATATTTGACAGGACAACAAATTTTGACATTTCTGCCAAGCCTTACAAGACTGCTAGAACATTACTGATACATAGATATAAAAAAAAATCTAGAAATAAATATTTTCCCAAAAAGAACAAGAATCTGGGAAATACAAGTCAGTAAAAGAAAAATAATCCTAGAACTTCTAAATAAAAAATGAATCGTTTGTCTCTAGAAAATTTGAAAATTGTCATGTAATCGAGTTTTGATCAAAGTCCGTCACACTTGCTCTGTTAATCACAAACAACGCTTCAAAAAACACCTCATCTGTGGTTTACAGAGGTAATAAACTGAAATTTGACAGTCAAACCTGAGGAAGAAATCTTTTATTTTTTCATTAACTGATCAATCAAACCCCATCAGAAACTTTTACCAGTTAGCCAGTCAAATATGATTCAGAAAATAGCTGGAAAATAGATTTGTTGTTTTACTGGACTTTATTCTATTTAAAGGTGTTTCTAATATTTTGTCTCCCTCATATAAGTGAATAAGGTGGACCAATATTGGAAGCACTCTTAAATATAATGCAGTATGTCTATTTCTTATGAATAGGTAATATTTCAGCATTATGCTCTACATCACAGAATTAGCATTTTGCCAACATTTCTAATAAGATTTCTAATAAGATTCTCCTGTAGGCCTGTAAAGTCCTGTGAGATGTTAAATGGCCAAACTGGCTAAGGTGTTTAATTGTGTCTGTGAGCACACAGAAAGTGAAATGATGCACTACTACGTAAAAAGCAAGAACAGCTGTGAGTGTGATTACAGGAGTGAAGTTCTGTGAGGTGAGAAACTGCTGGAGCTGCTGCTGCTGTTGCTGCTCGAGGAGAAGCTGCTTCTGCTGCTCAGACAGGAGGGACGACCTGCAACACGAACGTCAACATGCAGTTACCTTACACACCCAGCACACACAATTACCTTACACACCCAACACACATACTTACCTTACACACCTAACACACACAGTTACCCTACACACTCAACACAGTCTGATCAGTCCAAACACACACTAATCCTAGGATCAATTAAAACTCAACTGCCTGATATGATGCCAAAACCTTCACATGGAACAATACTAACTCTTACAATAATAAAGTTGGTCACAGAAACAAGAACTGTACTTCAAGCCTAATATGACACAGTAATGTGTATGTGTTAAAGGATGAATCCACATACTTCTACTGTTATCAATCTGTGATGTTTAGTGCGTTCAAGGAATTCTTTTATAGCTGCTTTCACATGTGGTTTCATCCAGCTGAATCAGACCTGAGTACACTTTCCCCCTTAGTAGGATTCATTTGTGCAGGTCTGAACACAGCACAATGTGCAGACCAATGAAATTCACCAACTTTGTATTAAGCTTGTAAGGTGTTTCTGTTGTTTTGTCTGTCCTTGAACATCTTCATTATCGGGTCATTTACAGTGCTGTAGGTAATATAGGTACGTACGGGCTCACGCTCTTAGGAAGCTGAAAACTCTGTGCCAGGACTTGTGGGTTGAGTGGTGGAGGTTGTGGCCGCAGAGCGGGCAATGTTGGCTGAGGAGCGTTTTGTACGGGAGATTGGATGACACCATTCAGGCTGCCCAGCATGCCGTTCATGTTCAGCTGAGGACTTCCTGCCAGGGAAGCCATGAGCCCCCCCACCACGGGCAGAGCAGAGCCGCCAGCCTGACCGATCGACCCCAAACCGTCAGTCAAACCTCGACTGAGGCCATTCAGCAGGGGCTGACTGAAGGAGGCGGGGCTCTGCTGGGGAGGCGGGGTNCCTCGACTGAGGCCATTCAGCAGGGGCTGACTGAAGGAGGCGGGGCTCTGCTGGGGAGGCGGGGTGCTCTGAAAGGAGAGGGAGGAGCTACTGCGGGATGGACTTCCAGAGTGGAGCTCCTGAATGCAGGAAACAGAAAGTAGATTTTAGCTGTTTAATGGTCAATTTCATGTTATGTAATCTATGTGCAAAAGTCTGAGAAGTAGGAATGTGTTCTCACCTCAGAGGAGGTAACGAAGGAGGCGTCGTTCAGGAAGCAGGTTTTGGACAGAGGACTCTTATTAGTGCTTAGGTGGTCTAAAGACAAGAAACAGAAGGATTCAGAATAAAATATTTCATCATGGCACAGATGAGCTAAATCTATATAAAGATGTTAAATATGGCACAAGGCTGTGATGAATCCACTTTGATTTAAGTGGATTTTCCTTTACCATTCAAACACTGAAAACATACTAACACTTTTTTTTTTGTATTTTAACCTTAATAAACAATTACCATTAAGTAATATATATATCTATATCTATATATGTATATATATCTATATATAGATATATATAGATCTATATCTATATATATATATATACTGTATATTATTAATATATTACTTAAGAGATTAGCAGATTTTTGGTTTATAGATAAGACCATTACCAAAATGACTAGCAGCCTCTACAATGTGATTTTACAATAATCCATTGATGCATTACATCACACCACAGGGATATGGTGCCCAAAGGTTTTGATAGAAGAAAGTAGAGAAAGAATAGAAGGTGACCTTGGGTGGATAAGAGGAAGTTGATCTGGGCGGACGTGTGCATGGTGCTCTGTGTGGAATGAATTTGCGGAGGAAACTGCACCGCCAGCTCGGTGTTAAGAAGCTGCAGTCGCTCCTTCTTGGCCGTCAGGCTGAGGATCTGGTCCTGCAGACGCTGGTTCTCCTGCTGCAGCGAGTGAAGTGACTGAAGCATTTCCACAACTAAAGGAGCAAGAAGGACAGATTCAAAGTTGGCATCATATACAGATTTCCATGTTCTGTGTTCATTGAGGGGTTTATTTTTGAAAGCTTTGCAATGCTTTAGTGTGCAGAAACACAATTATCTACTTTGACTACATTTACTCTACAGGTATTGATTTAACTCTACTGGTATTGTTTTTGCCTATATGTTATTTTTTGGACGGTGCCATACATCTTTTTAGTTTTTCCAAATGGTCCATATCCAATGTTTAGAACAGTTTGTGTTTAAAATGCCATGCATCACAGTCTAACAGAACTAATCAAGTCTTCTCTCTCATTTCTGGCTGTGTGGATCAGCAGTAAACAGATGAGGTTAAAATCCAGAAGAGGTTAAAATATGTCAGAAGATGAGCCAAAGTTTGATAGTGGGATACTGGGATGATAGTGGGATAGTGGGAGTGGGAGTAATAGATAGTGATAGTGGGAGTAGAAACAAAGGCACCAAGATGTCAGTAAAAGAAAAATGGAAAAAATAGTGACAGTTGTAGGCAGATAGAGAGATAGAAAAAAAAAGAAACTGACAGGTTAGAAAACAATTGCCAGCTGATGATATCCACAGAGAAAAAGTGAGTCAGAGAGAGAAGTAAACTAAAATTGGCAGAGGAGAGGGAAAACAAATTTATCAAAAAGAAAATTAAGAAAAAAATGTGATATCACATTATAGCTGTCATAGCTGCTTTGAAGCTTGATGTCTCTGTATTTTTTTCCCTAACAGCATTCTAATATACATTCATCATCTAAACACATCAGAATTGCAGATTCATATGCAGATTTTCTCCATTTTAAATGGCATTCTGCCTCAAAAATAAGAAGGACCACCCAAAAAAAAATCAGACTTAATTCTTGAGATATTCTAATCCACATTACTCTAAGCTCCCCCTTGTATTTTGTTGAGACTGTATGCAGTGCCATTGTGGCCTGACTGAGTGTTCAGTGTTTCGTAGCTCCGGCATCAGCCTAACTCACTGTTGACTCCCATCTCTCCGTTGCCGTGTTTCTCCAGCAGCAGCTCAATGTGGGAGCTGGCAGGAGGGACGTTCTCCGGTCGGGCTCTGACTCCTCCACCCAACCCGTCTCTCTGGTCAAACAGAAGAGGAAGAGAACTCATAGGAGACCTGGGTGTGGAGAAGGGGAAAAAACAAACGAGAGGAAGAAAGTGGTAAACAGTCATTGCTATAGCCAGAGTGGGAAATTACCAACAATCACACCATGGCTGTGGCTGCTAAAGATTTCTTAAACTACCCAGACTGTTGAAGTTTGGGTAGTTTTAGTCAGTAATTCTAGTTGCTCTAAGTGTAAAATCCTCTGGTGTTTTCCAGGCTTATCATGGCACATGTGAATAAAGATGAAAGAGTAAAGCGTGAGACATACTGTGAGGAAAGACTTTCCCTTGGTGAGTTCCCCTGACACGGGAAGCGACAGTCATCGAGGTCGGACTCTGAGAACAAAAAAACCGAATGAATGATATCAGAACTTCCATAAGTTGCATGAGTAGTCTTGTTTACTGAATGACAGTGACATCATCCTTCAACTATTAGGCCTGATGTGCAACATAAAGACATAACGTGGACTTGACTTAGGAATTGACTTGGACTCAAATCGCAAATTTGCGGATTTGACATTAAACTTGCCATAATCAAAAAATAAATAAATAAATAAATAAATAAATAAATAAAGGCTTGCAACTCAACTTTGACATCAGTGACTTGCGAATTCACTTGGAACTGGACTGAACTGGGCTATTTTTTGTGGAATTTTAGTTTATTTGAAAAGAAATAAATAGTAAACATAAAAAATGTCCAAGTTGTGTGTAAATTGAGTGTAGTAATCATTATTCTGGCATTCCATTTGGTATAAAGCAAATTATGACTTGTTTAGAACACAAAACTTAAACTTTAGGTCTTGTGACTTTACTTAGACTTGTAAGTCTTGACTTGTGACTTGTTTGTCTTGACTTGAGATATAGTAGTGACTTGGTCCCACATCTGTACTTACTTTATGTCATGATTTTCAGGCCATAACTACTGTAGCTATTGCCTTATTCAGCTTTCCTGCCAAACTTCACTACCTCCACTCCAGCTAGTCCAGAACTCCACATCAAGTCTTTTTAATAAAAACAAGACACCGACCTGTTTAAGTCTCTCATTTAATTGATTGTTTTAAAAATGACAGGTTGACTCATTTCTCTATTGTTTTTTGCTGGTTGCAACTTCTCAAATCTCATGTTGATTTACAGCCTTCTTAAGTTTGATGTCATTGCGTTTTGAAGACATCAGGTTCGGCTCTGGCAACTTTTTTTTTGTTTTCCTTATTGGTATTTAATAAATTGATCAACTGAACAGAAATGATATTGATATGCTGCTACAAGAGTACTTGCAGTCCTAACTGCATTTTACCTTTAGAATTCAGAAGTCAAGGTTAAAATGAAGATGTGCATTTGTGGCTCCTTGACTTTGGATTTGGACTTTTAAAATATTGTGCTGGTTTCTAATTTCTCTCTTACTTTGTCACCACTGTTTTGGATATGTGCTATATAAATAAACTTTATTTACTTATCACTACACAAATGGAACAATATTTGTATCAAAAAAAAGGCTTTTCTTGTGGAAGCTAATGTCCTGGTGTGATACTGTGGTCACAGAAGCAGCTTCAGTTTCTCAGCAAATGCAAATAAATAAATGCAAATGACCTTGCCATATATCCAAATGACCTCTCTCTCAGCCTGTCTTTCTTTTACCTGGCAGTGAGGTCTGGGCTTGGCTCAGTAGTGGTGGCAGTGTGGAAGCTGTGGACAGACAGCTGGAGAAAGGCTGAGTGGACGTCAGACTGTAGGAGGTGCTGGAGCCTGGATGGACCTGAGAGAAAGAGAGAAATCATGTGGACTGTTGGCTGGATACCACAGTGAAGAGGAGAACGACTGAGAAAACACATTTTTGACAAAGACCTACCAAAAAGGAGTGCTGCTAATATTTAATCCATGATCAAATAAAAAAAAAAAAAATCCTGTGTAATACTAAAGGTGTACTCCCTCATTTTAGTACTCAATACTCCAATAGTTTATCTATGAAATGGAATTTAGGTGCACTATTGGGTGCTGTACTAAAACCTAGGACTGTGCATTTTGCTTACAAAATTAAATAGGGTGGTTGACTATTTTTATATAGAAATCTACAATTTGAAAGACCATAAGTTTCAAATCCAAGAGCTGCAATTTACAGCAATATTAAGTGAATTTTAAGCCAAAAAGTGATTTAACACTACAGTCCAATTTTTGTCTAAAAATGGAGTAAGTTGTATTCAAGCGCAGAATTAATATGATTGAGTGATTCACTGAATATACAAGAATTGTTGCTTAACTGATAAATGGGGGAAATACGCTGGATGGGGAAAAGCATTTGGAGATTTCTTACTCTATTTTAAGACAATATAATATAATCTTGGTCTCAGAGTAGTGAGTACTTTACTCAGAATACAACAATTAGTGCTGATTTCAGCCTAATCAGGGCATTTACATGATGCTTGAAAAAGTAAATACATTTATTGGCTAAATCTGTGTAATCAAAGTGTGAAGTAGATTGCTTCATACCCATGAATGAGTGAAACATTCAGTAAAACAACAATGAAGTTAAAAAAAAAATAAACAGTTACAAGCATCTGATAATGGAAAACCCAACACACAAGATAACGATGACATGGTAAAGATTCAGTTCCATTTTACCCTGAAACCCTTCATGTGACTGTTACTTTGCAGACTATGTGTATATATTTTTTTAAAGTACCTGTGTGTATTTTTTGTGTTTTTAAAGTACCTGTGTGTTTGAGATAGCGTTGACTGACGGAAGAGAGAGTGAGGAGACATGGGATGGAAGGAGTCCTGAGGAGAGAGGGGTACTACACATGCCCCCTCCCAGGGACAAGGAGGTGCTACACACCCCCCCACCCNAGAGAGAGAGAGAGAGAGAGAGAGAGAGAGAAAAGGAAAAGGGGAGATAAAAATAAATCTAAAGTTTACGTGTACAGATATAAATAAGACAGACACCCATACCTGCATAGAGGAGAATTAATCTCTAACTAGGGCAGGAAATCTACACTGACATACATGTGCACTGCACACAAAAACCACCTCTACCTATCTCTGCATCTTCAACAAGAAAGCATCAGACAACGCACACCTCCACAAGGGCTGTAAAATCCTCTAACCTTAGCATTTAATAATAAAAAATAACATAATGATACATAATCAGGATTAATTTCATTTAAGTTAAACTTTTGCTGTAGCACCACCAGAAGGTCAAATGCCATCAAATTTTGTACGACTGCTTTGAGTTGATATATAAATTGCAAAAAAAAAAAAAAAAAAAAAAAACTACACAAGGAGGAACGGCAGTTTATGTCAAATAGGCCACACTTACAAAAATTTGGTAACAAATTACAGGAAAACAACATGAAATATCAAAGGAGGAGGAGTGATAAAAAGAAATTTTTTTTTTGAAAACGTAAAAGTTGTGTAAAATTTGCTACAATCGTCTGGAGTAGAGAAATACATGAAAGAAGACGTTACAAGCCACGGCTTCAGTACTTCACATGTGGCCATAAGGTGGCGCTATCTGCACCAAAAACATGCTCACTTCTGCCTTGACCCATGGCCCAACTTTCCTAATGTCACTGAACAGATGTTGTGCAGAATATCAAACATATAAGCAGACAGACTGATAACATGATCTCACCGGTTGAAGAAATAATTACAGATACAGAAATACACAATATTATAAAGTGAATTAGCCCTCGTGTGAAAATCAGAGACGATCAGACAGCAGGAACAGTATTGTTATCTGTCCTGCTTGGCTCGTATTTTCTGTGGCTGTTGTACTGAATGTGTGGCGCTGATATACTGATAAGCTGTTACTGTGCTGCTGACTTGGCACGTGTGGAATGGAAAAGGTTTCAAGCTGCAAATAAACACACCAAAGTGCAAACAGATAATGATAGCCTTTTTTTTTTTTTTTTTNTTTTTTTTTTTTTTTTCTGTAGCAGTGAGAGCACACAGGAAGCCAGAGGGCTACCACGCACACACCCACTCTGAGACTCACCGGAGCCGAGCAGCGAGTTGCCACGGCCTGTGGAAAAACTGCTGACAGAGGAGGAAGAAAAAGAAGAAGAGGAGGAGGAGGAAGAGGTGATGGCAGCAGGAAGGGTGGAGGGGAAGGCAGGGTGAAGAATGGAAGATGGGCTTGGGTAGAGAGAGGAGGTTAAGGCTGGAGGAGGAGGAGGAGGAGGAGGAGGAGGAGGAGGAGGAGGTGCTGTGTGGTGATGGTGGTGGTGATGCTCCTCTTCCCTCCTCTCTCGGTTCTTGCTGCCCCTTGGTCGCCCTGGACCGTGGCGGCTCTTCTTGTTGCCACGGTGCCTTCTCTCTCGGGGCAGCGGTGGGGGCGTGGCTTTGTCCTCTAGGTCTGCCTCCTCTAGAATGGGCGGCGTGCTCAGGTGAGATGGCTTGCAGAGAGACTTGGATGGTTTGTAGTCCCCTGAGGAGGAGATCTTGCGGATCTTGCTGCTGCTACTGAGCCCTGAGGAGGAGGTGATGCGCATGATGGACCCAAAGGTGGAGATGGTGACCTTGTTCTCAAAAGGGCTGGAACTGCCCTCTGACCTGTCATGACCCTGTGACCCTGCAAGTGGGCCATCAGCAGGAGTCAATGCTGGTGGCTTGTGGTATTTACTGTCCTCTTCATCCTCCTCTTCCTCCTCCCCATCTTTGTCTTCCCCCTTTTCATCATCTTCTTCGTCCTCGTCCTCCTGGACCGCTGGCCTGCGGTGGCGCTCCTTTCGATCCTCGCCGCTGTGGTCATCGCCGGCTCGGTCGTGGTCGCGCTCCAGGCGGGAAGAAGATGAGAACTGGTGGAAATCCTGAGCTGAAGACAGGGAGCCACCTCCAAGAAAAACACAAAAAAAATAAAAAAACAGCTAACACAAAAGGGAGTTAAATTCCATTTTCATCATATCCTAAGTGATGTTTTTAAAACTTTGCAAGTTTTATAGATTCCTCCTTTCAAAGCTGTTTCAATAGTATTTTTTTTTTTACCTCGGTCAAGGAGGTTGCATTTTCATCCACATCTGTTGGTTGCTACAGAAAAGTCTATCATGAACTAAATATTGTTATCTGTGTATTACATCCAAATAAAAGGATAAAAATAACAAACAAACAAACAAAAAAAAGCCTTAAAAAGTTCCTGGATCTGGATCTGTACCAAAATTTAATGGGTTCTTTTCTGGACCATACCACACTCTTCCACCAGATTTTGCCAAAATTGGATCACAAATATTTGAGTGATCTTGATAAAAATCAAACACACAAACAAACCAACCAACCAATGCAGGAGAAAACATAAAACCTCCATGACAGAGGTAATAATCAAAAACTGAAACTGGCACAGAAATCGTGTTCTACAGCCTTTAATGCAGGAGAAAACACCCAAACCCAACCTGAGGCACATACTCAAACTGGATGAAGCACCCAAAACATCCAAAGACCTCAAGTCACATCACTGATGACATGTCTGAGTGCATCAAGTACAAACATTCCTATTAAACTTGTCATTGATATTATTAATTCACGCCACTCTGGGTTATAGGCATGTTAATTAAACAGGCAAAATCTTTGGATTTGCAAATTCTGGTTTCAAATCCAGCCTGGAAGTGTTAAAGGTAATAACTTTTGAATAAAGTCAATTCTCACAGCAGACTAGTTAAATCTCAAGTCATAATTTTAATCACTTAAGTCTGAATCTAGTCCAACTCTCCAGCTCCATTTTTCACGGGTTTGGTAGATTTACCTTCTCCATACACAAACTAGCTGTGTAGCGCTTCAACATTTCAGTCGAGCTCCTACTTCAGTCTCCACTGCGTACCTGTGTTAAATGGACTGGAGGAGCAGGAGGATGAGGAGCAGCTCTTGCCGGTGCTTCCTGGCTTCTTACTACGATGACTGTGGCTGTGTGAGCTCAGCTTCTTGGACTTTCCTTCGCCGTCTTTGCTGCTGTGGTGACTGGTGGAGAGCTGCATCAACACGGGCGACAGTTAAAATTCCATACATTCATAGACTGACGTGATAGTTTTGTCAAGACAACCACAATGCTTTCAGTGTTTGACAGAGAGCCAAATGTTTTCATGATTTCTGGAAGTTGAAACTTTGATCACAGCGAGGTTCTTATGAGTCCAGGCAACTTTCTCTTTTGTACCTTATTATCTATGGTGCTGGTCATGGTGGAGCTCAGGCTGTCAGAGGGCTTTTTGTGGCGTTCCTTTTGCCGTATCTTGTCCTTATGACTCTGAAAAGACACACAGGCTTCAGGAACGTAAAGAGGAGAGAGGTCTGTTACACCAGGAAACAGACAAGATATAGAATGAGAACAAACTTCTTACCTTCCTCTGTCTGTGGTGGTGGTGTTTGTCCTGTGAAGGAGGGCTGGAGAGCCCCCTAGAGTGGCTGAAGGAACTGCCTGTATTGTCACTGGAGCGTAACTTCTTCTGCTGTACAAACCAAAACAAGACAGGAGTAAGCAAGAGAGTGTCTGGAGGCCACAGATTAACTCTAACATGTGCTGGAAATGTTAAAATGATGCTTAAACATAAAATGGACATAAATCCCATTTCATGATGCATGGCTCTGATCAAAAAAGGAATATGTGCAAGAGCAGGTGAACTTATGAAGGCTTCTTGTATTGGAGTTTTTCTAAAGCTGTTCACATTTGCAGCAGCTTTCTGTGATGTCAAACTATTTCACAAGCTGACCAATTACAGCCGCTCTGGGGACCTGAACCTGGCTTTGAACTTGACATCATCAAACTGGAGGCTGCTGGATGATATCATCATCACGTGCTGCTTCCTCCCACAAGCGTCTCTGTGCAACAAGAGCAACTTCCTCAGCACTGTCTGTCTCAAAAGCCAAAGACAAAGCTAGCTAAGCAAGATGAAAGTGCTCTCTGCAGTTTTTCCAGAAAGTTCTCACCGCATTATTTGTTTCTTCTCGAAGCTGCTACGACTGAATACAGCCTAATAATCAACAGCACAAACAAATGACACAATTGTTGGGGGAGGTGGCAATAAACAACTACTACTGTAGCTTCAATGTTGAATTTATGTGCGTTTCTTAGAGTGATTAATGTAATTTGGAATTGCTAGCATGATAATTTGTGGCATAATTGGCATAAACACAAACAAAATTTTAGAATGAAATATAATGTTTGAAATGACAAGACTTCAATATTGCTAAGAGATGAAAGTCAAAATGATGTAGCCCTGAATGCTGTTAAAATAGCTTAAAGGACCATACCGACCATTTTGCATGTTTGAGCCTAATATATTAAATTTTCAGACATGTTATGTTACTGACAATCATTTCCCAAAGCTGAAAATGCTTCCTAGTGGTGCATTCAAGTGCTGTAGTGAAGAACTGACAACAGCAAGCATTTTCAGATCACTCTGCACTATTTATTGCTCTTATGTAACTTTGAAAATAACCTGAATATACAGTACGTGTTGTTGCGATGATGGACTACCTATCCCAAGCATGTTTCAAGTATCAACTAGCTGGTTTAATAGTGTACCAGAATGAACTGAAACCAATGGCGGTCTGAAAGGTAAGAAAACATTTTTTTTAATTCACCATTCCAGTAGTATGCTTTGGGAAATGATTATCAGTAACCTTACGTGTATGAAAATTGAATATATTGNCATTCCAGTAGTATGCTTTGGGAAATGATTATCAGTAACCTTACGTGTATGAAAATTGAATATATTGAATAGACTCAAACATGCAAAATGACCAGTATGGTCCTTTAACTGTGTATTTAGGTGCCGAGCATAAGGGAGAATTTTACGTGATCACAGTTGTCTCACACTTGCATCATTTCTTCACGATTTAAATGGCATACTTCACTGCATACGGTCAGTTTAAGGCTTTATTCCTTTTGTCAAGTGTTTGATAAGGGGTTGATGATTTGCAGTATCTACACTGCCATCCATCTCACCATTTTGTTGTAATGGTGTTTGCAGTAGCCGCAGTATTTCACGTTGTCAGCTTCTGGGCCTTCCTCCTCACACAGCAAACCTGCCATCTGAGCACTAAACACAGACACAGGGTTAGACAGGAGAGGAAACAGGAGAGGAACATTTACACACATGCACGCTCGCACGCACACACACCCCAGCTACACCTGGTCGTCGCCTGAGTCATCTGAGAGCTTTTGTCATTGATCATGGCTGGCTGGATTAAATGACAGATGTCTGCACACAAAAATCTTTTGCTATCTGATCTTCCAGCCTTGATTTGAAAATGGTTAACTTTTTGTATAGTGATAGCTTTTCTGTGCAGTCTAGACCAAATCCAGACACAAAGCAGATGAATGAAAATGTAAAGAGATAGGGAGCTGTAGTGGGGTAAAGTAGTGCAGACACAGTAAAACAAATACAGCGGTGAGAGACACATTATGGTTTTCTTCAAGCCAAATGTGGTCAGCAAACAGATTAAGCAACAGCAAAACTGTGATATTAAGTTTAGAAAAATGACAAGTGCATTCACTGTAAGTGCTTATTACACAGTATTCAATTCTGAGGCCTGCTATTTCTGAATTATGAATCATATTCTTTCACGACAGGCTGCTGAATTGCATCATATGATAGTAAAAAATATAATGGATTTACTTGATGTAAAATCAGATTAGCTATTGACCCCACCTGTGCCATGAAATATGTTACTGATTGGCTATTGCAGACGTTAATTATATTTTTAGCCAGTATTTTATGCCAAAATAATCTGCAATTAATAATATGTTCAGATTCACATTAATCAACACCTTGATTCATCTGTTGTTGAGGGTTATTTTGTGTATACATAAAGAAATTTTAATATACTGTACAGCAGACATTTTTAACAGCATAAAACTATGTTTCAAAATCCTTCCATGTGTTATGTGTGTAAATATGTATTATATGAAGGAAATAAAGGAAACAAGGTACATCATTTTTATTAGCTTAGCTCGAACTGTTGTCGCCAAAGCAGTTTAGCAAACTGCTCCTTAAATGGGATATATACAGATTTCTATGTTCTTATTTTCATTTAGGGGTCTATTATGGAAATTTTACAATGCTTTGATGCACAAAAAACACACTCATCCCCTTTTACTCTCCTTTGATGTGGCCTCACTGTGCACACTGAGAGAAAACAGGCTGTTTTAGAGACTGCCTCTTTAAAGCTCCCTCCCAATAGCCTGCTCCGCTCTGACTGGCCAGCTGCATCAGGCCTGAGCTGGCAATGTCCACTGACTGTGAAACATACATGCTGGTCAAAAACTTGCTTGCTAGCCTCATACTTGGTGGACATGTCAAATCAGGTGTGTTACGTGTTGATTTAAATGTTACAGAAGTAATGAATGGCCAATCAAAGGGTAGAACAGTTCTGGACCACCTATGGGTTTATCTTGCTGGATGCATTGCTATAGGTGTCAACCTCAAGTATTACTCGGACAATGTCCAACATTCCCCCCCCCACCCCCGGCTCTCCACTTCAAAGAGCAACAACTGAAAAAGGAAGGACTGGACTGTGGTTAGAAAATAAAATTCAGCAATCTACAGCTGGACTGGATTCGGCTGAGTGTGGAAACACACTCTCCAGCTATTAGACAGTGCAGCTTCAACAGTTTTTCATGACTAACCTGTGTGAACTGAGTTTTTCAAAACTGTTTCATATAAAGAGCAAAACTGGACAAAGACCTTGAGCAGCAGACTAATATTTCTGTGTCCTCGTCACCAGTTTCAGCCTGGATATCAGTTTTAAGTTCAGCAAACCAAGCTGAAGTTTCACAATGAAACTGCGTGATGTGGTGTTTGTAAACCACAAGAGCAGAGCTGAACATGTGTGTGACATTTTGTAAGAGTTTAGTGGTTAATGGTATGGTTGTGGACCCTGGATGCACGAGCAGAATACACATGCATCCATGAACATACACATACATCTACACACAGTCACACCTAAATACTTACCAGGTGACATGGAAAGCTTGTCTGCAGCCTTGTCTGTTGCAGGTCATACAGGCTCCACAGGCAGCTTTACTCTCCCTGCCGTGGTCCTCACAGATATAGCATGTCTGATGAAAGAACAAAAAATATGTTCATTCATTCAGAATTGGGGGCGCAAAATGGAGTCAGGAGGTCTTCAATCAATCAACCAAAAAAAATAAAAATAATAATAATAATAATTACAAAGACATTTAAACATTATACATCATTATGGGCGTCTAGTATAAGAATTAGAAATGTGTTAATCTGTGTATTTACCCAACTATCACATTTAGTTTCCTAAATATAGACTTAAATGAATAAGACAATAAGTTGCATCACAGAAACATGATATAAACACTTAAAGACAATGAAATATTTCATAGCCATGTTCTAAAAGTTCTTATACTACCCTTTTCTGTCATAAGTTTTGTTTAGGTTCAATTCAAGTGTTTTCAGTGTATACAAATTGTCACCTCCCTATCAAATATAAAGTTAGTTAATTTTTAGTTATATTTTCTCTGAACTCTGCTGGCTAAAACTTCATCAAAGCAATTAGTAAATTTTTTCAAACACCATCAAACTGAAATCTGCATAAACTGATGTTGGTGTCCTCTGAGTAAAAGACCTAGATTTATGCTTTTGTAGGTCAACTTACACGTGCATGTAAACGCTCCTGCAGTTTACAGTCAGTGTAAGCATTCTAAACACTTCCTCACCTCTATTTCCTATCAGGTTTTCCAACAAGGCTGTGAAGTGTCTAAAAACACAACCCATGTATTACCTGAGAGGCAAAACTCAGGATATTTAATGTCCCCAGAGTCCTAAGGCTGCTCATGAAGCGATCTACTCTAACCGCACCGTTACATGGAAGCTGATATGGATTTTTGTCAGCTCAAAGCTTCTCTTATCCGGAAGCTTCTCTAGCCTTTGACAGCAGGACAGCAAGAGGACACTGTTTACAGAGGTTTCAACACTTCACTCAAAATGTGCGTCATGGGGTCAAATGCTGAATTTTGAAAGGATGGTACCTGTACAGATGCTACAATAACTGATGTACAAGAGCAAGATAAAGTTAGTGAAGACTTTTTAATTTCTTGCATTTCTGGCAGACTGTGTTTGTCTATTACTGTGAACCAGTCTATTTGATGGGTAATTAATGCAGAATTCCAGGATATTTCGAAAGGTTCTTCAATATAAACAAATACAGATTCACACTGGTGCTACAGACCTATCCTTTTGTAGCATTTGCTGCATTTGTAGCACCAGTACCAACACAAACTCATGCACATTCACACATTCATGCTCATGCACATTCATGCTATTTGATAGTTAAAGGACCATATCATCCATTTTGCATGTTTGAGCCTAACATATTCAATTTTCATACACATGAAGTTACTGATATTTCCCAAAGCATACAACTGGAACGGTGGATGAAATCTTTTTTTTCCTACATTCCAGACCTCCATTGGTTTCAGTTCATTCTGGTACGCTATTAAAATCAACTTGTTGATACTTGAAATGTTCTTGGGATAGGTAATCCATTATTGTGAACAACATGTATATTCAGGTTTTTTTTTTGTTTTTTGAAGTTTCATAATTTTAGTGTTTAAGCACCATAAAGAGTGCGGAGTGAATGTAAGTCTCCACCGGGGAATACAGTCCCAAAAGAAGACCTGCGTTTATCGAAAAATTTAAATGACCATGATTTCATAAGACTGTGTAACTATTAGCAGGCGAAATATCGACTTTTAAGGTGGGAGTATCACTTGAATATTTGATTTTGAAAGAGATTAAGAGATTTTACAAAATATCAGGAAAGCTGAAATATGGTTTATCCTTTGGGAAATGATTGTCAGTAACGTTACGTGTATGAAAATTGAATATATTAGACTCAAACATGCAAAATGGTGGTATAGTCCTTTAAAGTGAATCATTGGGATTTTCGCATGGGAAAGCAAACTGCTCTTTGATTGGAGTCAAGGTGTAGCAAAAAGATTCTTCACAAGCTTTGCTCGGCAGCAGGACAGAAGGGGAGTTCAGAGAGCTCTGCGTTTCCTGCTTTGTGCAGCAAAACTGTTGACCAGATGTTTAGGGATGAGAAACATTCACAATCAAGGGCACGTGCATCTGTTTCAAGGAGAGAACGTTTTTCTTCAGGCTTTTGATGATACTAAACTCTAAATTTTCTCTATTTTCTTTCCTTTTCTGCATTCCCTTGACATTTTCTTCTCTTTCCTGCTGAATAGGAGCTGTTTTATAGTAAAGTTTAGTGCACAAGGCCACTGAACTAACAAATTCATCGTGCAGCCAAGACTTTGGAAATAATGGCTTTTAAAGTGCAGGGGTGGATTTCTTGCATTCTGACTGAAGGGAGCATCAGTCTTCACTGTCACATATACACATACACACACACACACACACACACACACACACACACATTAAAATATGCACGTACATGAAAACTTGCAAGCACAGTCAAGTATGCATGCACGCGCGCACAAATTTCTTGTACTTTTGCTCAGCTTTTCCCAAGTGAAAGGGCCAGACTGGCGGGGGGCAGAAGAGGCCTAGCAACAGGTGCGGGACAAAGGAACAGCAGGCTCTTTACCTTTTTCCTTCAGCCCTCTCTGTTTCGCTTTTCTCTCCCCCCTCTCCCTCTGTCTCCTATCCTCCACACATCCTACTCCTTTCCCTTCCACCCTCGTAGGATGTCGGCTCTTTAATGAAAGGCCACAGATATAAATACACTAAAAAAGAAGAGTGGCTTCTCAAGTTTTCACTGTCCATTGTGACGCTGTCTAGGAATGCAGGCAGCAAAATCAGGATGAATGGCTCTGACGGGGCAAAGCTGCATGCAATTTACTGTAGCTGACTCAGTAATATGAAACCAGGCACTCAAACACTCACATATGTACATTTATATGCAGGCACGCTCATGCTCACACGCACACGCATACGCACGCGGCATGTGAGTGGCTGTTCAGTCCAGCAGAGATGTGATCCAGCAATATCAAGTTTTCACTAAAAAGTCTGTCCATGTGGGCATGCATCAAATATTGATTTCTCTGTAATGTGTATCACTCAAAAGACTTTTGACTGTGAAAGTGCACAGGAAAATGCTGGATATGTTTCACACTGCATCTATAAATATAACGCCACCAACTATTAATTTGTTATTACATGCTCTAAATTTGGCATCATAAAAGTGCTAGTACAGGAACTGCTTATGTGAAATAGCGCTCACCATCAATTGATGATGATGTTCACTATTACAGTGGTGTGGTACATTAATGTTTTCTGCCTCGCCTCATCTAGTCCTAGTTTAAGTGGAAATCTCCCACGCTTACCACAAACTTTAACAGCTTCCAGGCAGCAGTGGCGGATCTGTCACATTCAGTTGTGGGTTAAATGATGTACTAGTAGGTGTGGAGAGCAATATCGACATGGAGCAAAATGTTTTCCATCAAAGAAAAAAGCAGGAGTTGTGCTGTGACCTGTGCTGTTTTGTAGCTCTGTTTCATCAATTTTTTTTTATTGAGGCTGCTGTTGGCAGAGATATTTCTATCTTTACCTCCTCCTGAATACAGACCAAGAGACAGGATCATATTGCAAGATAGGGCATTCGTTTAAAAAATAAAATAAGACACCAATCTATTAAAAAAAAAAAAAAAAAAAAATCAGGCATGTGTATCCTGTGCTTGACGATCAAGAGCTACAATTTAGCCCAGATCCAGATATTTATTCAGATTTGGTGGAATAAAATATATGTTCAGAGAGGGGTCACATTTGTGGCGTCGCCATATAGTAATAAACGGCTATAAATGGCTATAAACATGCAAATACCACTCATGTGTAACTACGATGGTTCTGATTTAGACTCACACAGATCAAGTCCATCTGGCTTTATGTCGACAAAATGAGCGGACTGTTGGGCCTTGTTGGAGGTCTGTGCTCTTTGCGTGCTCTCTATCATTTCTTTTATGATGGATTTCTCCTTGTGTGATTGTTGACAATGATGCAAAGTGGTCTAAAAAGAAGTCCTTGCTATATTTTCTGAGGCAATAACACCAAAATCTTATGTTTATCAATGTTCTAAATAGCTTCTAAGCCTGCCATAAAACTGTATTGTAACTGGTTAGTAAATATGTCAAAGTAAAGGCTCTTCCAAAATATGCCATTATAAGCTCCATTATAAGCTCCCTGCAGGAGGGTATCTGCGTCAGACTGAACAAGATCAGGTTTGATGCATATCAGATTTTGAAATGAATGCCTGGTGAATGTAGCACTATGACAAGCAGGAAAAAAACTGTACCAGCAGGCAGCTCATGTTTGTGCTCTCTCTTTCACACACACACACTAGCACACACTTCATATACATGACAAACAAAGAATTGTCATGATCATTAAAATGTCTGAGCCTTGGAAACATCCTCACGATATTTCATGTTGTATTGTGAGACGCCCTGAGATATTGGTCCTAACGGAGGCTGTCTTTGGTCACAAATCCACCATCTATGGACGTGTCTCATACTGTGATGTAGGACCACTATTTTTGATTTACATCAAGGGATTTCTTTAATGTTGTTATGTTATAAATTTATGATACAGGTGACAATGACACCTGAGTTTTGTAAACATTACCACAAAAAACATGTATCTCCATAATTTAACAAAATAAGCCAAATTTCTCCAGGCATCAGTGTTTAATGCTGACTTAACACAAACAACTGTATAATAATACGTTAAGCAAAATACAAGAATGATCATGTGAACGAGAATCTGACCAAGTATTAGTCTTTATATAGTATAAATATTTAAGTTTAACACACAATCCTGAACTTCAAGTTTATATGTAGAGACAGCCTCTGGAAACAGGTCCCGATGAGCCATACGGTCTAAGCACATAGCTTAAACTGCAGCATACTGCAAGTTTCCCAGCACCCAGAATTTAACTCCGATGACATCATGAAGACTATAGTACAAATTCTCCACTTTGACATTTTTATTGAAAGGTCAAGGGCCGCAGGAAGAGTAATAATGTGTGTGTCAGTACCTTGATGTATCTGTCATGCGGGACATACTGCAGGATGATGGGCTCCATGGTGAGGACGTTGGCAAACTGCACCTCAGGGATATACAGTGCACACACAACGTGGGCCCAGCCTAATGGAGAGTAACAGTGGGTTAGCAGCATGAAAACACACACACACACACACACACACACACACACACACACACACACACACACACACAAGTAAAATACACAGAGAATTCAACAATTCAATTTAGCACAACCTGCCTAAATTTAATCTCGAGCCCCTTTCTGCACCATCCACTTCACTATAAACCTCTGTTTTCTTAAATAATTCTTGGAACTGTTTCCTTACATTAATTTTCATCTCTTCTTCTTCTTCTTCTTTTTACTTTGTGCGGCTTATTTGTCTATTTCATCCGTTGGTTTCTCTTCATTTCCATATTGTAGGAACATGATTCTTCAGACGTGCTTGCTACAGTGTAATTCAGCATAGTGAATATAATATCTACATTTGTTTTGGTCAAAGTTACACTACAGTTACAAGATGATGCACTGCACAATTTTCAGTGAAGTGTGACCATAATGAAACTCATTACACCCCAAAAGAACCGTGCCAGAGATCATCTTGGACTGGATCAGAACCACTTCCCCAAAAGAGTGTGAGAAAAAAACATGTTGAAACTTGACAGCATGCATTTGAAAATGGTCAACAATAATCCATCCATCCATTTTCTATTGTTTGTCCTGTTTAGGGTCATGGGGGGGGCTGGAGTCTATCCCAGCGGCCACTGGGCGAGAAACGGGTACAGATTAAAGTAGTTAAGTGGTGTAGTTTTAGTTTTAGAACTTGCAAAAACACTGGTATGGTATGGTACTTTAAGGAGATCTCAGAAAGCAGATGGAGAGAAAGAGGAGCACGAGTGTCGAGATGGACAGAGGAGGAGATTTAAGGACAGGAGAGGGGTTAGCGTCCCCATATTTACCTCCACTGTCTGTCCTCTTGAGGGCGCCATCTTTATGGGGGCACAGTTCACACCTCTGTGGCAGGATGGGAAAGACTGACATCAGCTGCCAACCACGATGACGGAGCAGAAAAAGATGGATGAAACGCTGTGTGGGAAGTGTGCAGGTTTCATACTCACCACGCGAGCCGCCCGCTCCTGTGATTCACACTTCCGACAGAACCACGGCCCTGTGGGCACCTGGACGATGCCGTAGCACGCTGGAACACACACACACACACAGAAAGAGAGAGAGAGAGAGAGAGAGAGAGAGAGAGAGAGAGAGAGAAGGTTGCTGATACCAGATTTGTCATATGGTCACAAAGGATCTAGGTTCTGCTGAAATTTTTCTTCTTACATGATAACGTATAGGCCTATATGCGGCATATATGACCCAGTTTTTCTCTGTCACCTTGCCTCTTTTTCATTCTTCTGTTCCCCATTTTCACCTGCATGGACTTACACGTTATACATATGTAACACACGTTATATATAACACGTGTAATCTCTTACTACATAACAATGTCCTGTCAGTAAAGTTCTCTGCTGTGATCATCTAGGCCAGATCCCTATGTCCAACTCTGAGGATTTTTCAATGTCATAACCCACATTACAGCTTAAAGGACCATACTTGCGATCACGCATGTTCGAACTCAATATATATCAATGCACATATATGATTCATTACTGACAATTTCCAAAGCATAAAACTGCAGTTTAGTTTTTCTGTTAATTTTTCATATCCTCTAATCGTTCAAAATCAAATGTTCAGGTGATACACCCACCTTATAATTCAATGTTTCGCCCTCTAACACTTATGCTCATTTTAATTTCATGATAAAAGTCGTCTTCTTCTCCTGGGACTGTATTCACTGGTGGAGACACACATTGTCTTCCATGCAGCCCTGTGTTGGACCAGTTAATAAAGTTACTACGACAAAAACATGTTGTTCACTGTGATGGATTATGTATCTCAAGCACATTTCAGGTCTCTGCAAGTTGATTTTTATAGTGTACTGCAATGAACTGAAGCCAATGGCAGTCTGGAAGATAGTAAAAAACTTCTAAAATTTACTGCTAAAGTAGTGTATTTTGGGAAATGGTTATTAGTAAAGTAACATTTATGTGGATTGTACATATTGGGCTGAAACCTGCACAATTGCTGGCATGGTCCTTTAACAATTCCAGCTTAAAGATTGAATCAACACACCTGACTGTAACAGTACCAACAAAAACTGAACACTACAAGCCTCACAAAGATAGGATTTATTACAACACTGACATATTATAACGTAAAACTGAATATACAGGTGCACCAATAAAAGGGATAAGTCAGTGTATGGCCATGACAGAGAGTGAAGCTGCACGGCGGCTCAGCATGATGTCAACCTCAGTCTCTCTTCACGTGGAGAAACATTTCACGTCAACTTTAGCTCAGCTGACTTTGAGGAACAAAACCACTTCTACTCCAGAAAACATACCAGCAGATCATGAGAGCAAAGCATCTCCTGAAAAGAGAATGCCATGTGTGACTAGCCCACAGCAAGGCAGTTATCTGTTCCACATCCACACCTATGCTGGTGTTAAAGGACCCTACCGGTAATTTTGTAAGTTTGAGTCCAATAAATACTTCCTGAATACATGTTACAATACTGACAACTATTTTTCAAAACACATTATTTTAGTTTTCGTGTTATTTTGCAAAATCCCCTGATCTTTCAAAATCAAATGTAATTTAATGCTAACACGTCCGTCTCTGAATGTAGAAGGGACAGTTGTTTCTGATTTCTCCGTAAAAGCTGTCGTCTGCTGGGACTATATTCCGTGGCAGAAAAATACATTTTCTTCCATGCAGCTCCATGTCAGACCGTTTAAATTAAGTAACTTCAACAAAAAAAAAAATAATGATGCCATTTGGTTCACTTTTTATTGGATTATTTATCTAAAGCAAGTTCCAAGTCTACACAAGTTGATTTTTATAGCGTAGTGGAATGAACTGAAACCAATGGCAGACTGGAAGGTAGGAAAAACNAAGTTGATTTTTATAGCGTAGTGGAATGAACTGAAACCAATGGCAGACTGGAAGGTAGGAAAAACAAATCTAAAATGTACCACTCCAGTAGTATGTTTGGAAAATGGTTGGCAGTAGTGAAACCTGTATGCGGGTTGTACTTATTGGGCTCAAACTTGCAAAATCATTGGTATGCTCCTTTAATACAGATAGCATAGATAGACATGCATGGGACAGACCTAAACTGTTGGACTGTATACAGGCCATTATTTTAATAACTGGTGAAATTTGGTGACCTGGCTGAAGTGAAAGACCTTGTAGCTCCAACTTTAGGGATTTTCATGCTTTATAATCCTCTAAAAATAATCCTTCTTCACAATGAGGGCTTTACTTTGGTTACCTGAGTACCTTTTATAGCTTACACTTGATTTATTTAAGTATCATTTTGAAGTAGGACATTTAGTTGTAGCAGAGTTATTGAAGTAGTGCTACTTTTATACTAGAATAAAGGAGTCCTTACACTATTATCACTTCCTGCAGAGTTATATCGCTGTTCCACTTCACAGGTGAGTGAATAGAGCAGTAATATTAATAATAAACAATAATATTAGTTAATAATTGTTTAATAACTGCCCTAATGCACTAAAAGTTCAACTTTTTCCCATTAATTATTTTTTTTTGTCCACACTTTGAAGCAACAAAGCAAGTGGACACAAGGTAACAGAGTGTCCAAAGCCACGCAGGCCTCATGAGGGGGGGGGTCGCAAAACACGCCTCTTGCAGTATGTCGTGAACCCAAAGGGACCCCACACACACGCACGCACACACGCACATACACACACACCGCTGATGACTAGGAGTCATCCTATCTGTCTGTCTGTCCTATATGTGCTGAGAGGAAGCAAGAAAACAAACACGCCTTCCCCTCCCACACACACACACGCACGCACGCACGTAAGCAGCTACCTCACCTACCTACCGACCTCCCTCCCTCCCCTCAGCCGCTCTGTCTGCCTACAGCCGCCGGCTCATCCTCAGCAGCGGCCCGGTAATTCCACGGTCGTGGCGGCTAACGTTACCTTGGTGAACGGCGACGCTGCAGCCGTGTCCATCACAGTAAACCAGCGGATTCTCAGCCCAGCCTCGCTCGTCTGAACACACGCAGCAACCTCCAACCATTTCCCGCATACTGTTCCCATAAGAAGAAATCTATTTCCCCGGCCGGCAATGGCCCAGAACCTCGCCCAGGCCTGTCAAGCGGCGGTCCCGCACGTTGTGAACGCCGTACCGGGCATAGCAGTGGGCCGCTTCGTGGGAGCGGGGAGAGGAAATCTCGGCGTGGGGTTTGTGGCGCTGCTGCTACGTTTTTTCCGTGATGTCCTCCTCGTCCCCATAGAGCCGATGCAGTGCGCATGCTCAAATCTGCTCCTGTGGGTCTGAGTAAAAGTCACAGCAAAGGTGGAAAGTTATTATTTACTGTTTTTTTATTTTTCACATTACAGACTTACACGTTCACACACGCGAACACGGACCTTAACTGTTACCCGCGTGGGAAAACTTCGCCTGCTCGCCGCACTTTCTGAAACTGTTTATTAGTTAGATCGGTAAAACATGTGGATAAATCTGCCAAAAGCGCTCGCAGCGCTCTTTCTCGATCTCTCATAAGGCAATCTAATTAAACAGCGCCATCTGGTGGATGACCGAGGAACGCCAAGAGAAGAATTATTGCAAGTTATTTCACCATGTTTGCGTTCTGGGTGGAAATGAAAAACACCCAGCTTTGTGTGTATTTGGAGTCTCTCATTTATTCGAATACACTTTTATTTATCAACAAGCTGTCACCTAGAACTGTATTTATTATTCCATCCAGCATCTGTAATAAGCTGTGTAAAAAAAAAAAAAAGCTTTATTACACATTATGGACAATATGAACACATTTTGCGCAGTCTCCCTCATTGCTATTCACATTCAATCTAAGAGGCGGGACCAAGTCATTATTGTGTAAGTCAACATTAAATCTCAACACTTGACATTCAGTTACCAGGTCAAGAAAGACAAGTCACAAGTGAAAACTGACAAATCCAAGCCAGGTCACAAGTCTTAAGCTTTGAGTTTTGAGTCCTAAATAGGTGTATTCCAAATGTAATACCACAGTGACATTAGTATTTTGAATTTAAAAAAAAACACTAAAAGGTTTCCTTCTTCTTCAGTTCAGTTCAGCTTTTGGGTTCTGCATCTCAAACAGCATATAGTAGATTTTGTTGGCAAAGACTATTATTTTATGCTATTATTTTAGATATAATAACCAATTCTAAAACAGCTATGATACTTGATCGAGCTGATTCACTGCACATTTAACTTATTGAGTCATCTTAAAGCTTTGGCTTGTTGAAGTTATCAAGTCTTTCTGAGTCAAAAGGCTCAACTCCAAGTGAAGTCAGAAGTCACTAGTGTCAAAACAAGAGTTGCAAGTCTTTTTTTGATTCTGTCAAGTCTAGTCAATTCAAGGAATGTGACTGGAGTTCATGCTACTGATTAATACTGTATGTTACCTATTCTTTACTGAGCAGAAAACAATTAGTAGATTCATCATCACTTAGTCAACAGAGATTTGAAGATTCTAGCTTCTCAAATATGATAATTAGCTGCTATTCTCCATTTCATGTCCCTTTTGATGTTTTGGCTGGTACATTTGTTTTAAAATGTATTTTGTACTCCTTTCACAATACACTTTACAGTCATCTTTATTTTATTAGTTTATCTGTAGTTTCACTTTTAAATGCACCCTTTCCAAGTTAAACTCTACATTTCCTTACCTTATATATAGTCTTATTTGTACTTTGGGACTTTTGTACGTTTTGCTTTAAATACACATTCTTCTAATGTGTATACTTTATATTGCCGGAGCAATTTTAGAACAGCTTACTTTGGTGTAGAATTTTTTTTAAATCTCATCTCATCTTATCTTACTTCTTCTGTTCATAAACGTCACACTGGTGCACATAAAAAGCAATAAAAAGCAAACTGATACAAACTGAAATTCCTGTTTGTCTGCTAGCTCAACTGTCATGTCTTGAGGTTTGTTACTGTTATGACTTGAACCTCTACCTGATTCCTTAGTTGTTGTGAAGGTCAGTGTAACATGTGTTGTCATCACAGTGAAAATACACATCAGCTTGGATTTCATTTTGACTTGGATGACAAGTTGATCCTATAATTCAGTCAGCAGATGTCACTAGAAACCTCCTGTTTCAACAGGATTTGCATCATTGTCTCTTTATGACTTATGTTTTGGCTGGCGGATTAAAATCTTTCTGCCAAACCTGTTTTATGATGGTGGAAATGGGATTTTTCAGAGTTGGGCAGCACATTTTTTTCTTTCTTTCTTTTAAGACACAGGTTCTACTCCAGTTTCCCTATATGTTTAAGTGTAATCTGTCGGAATAACTGAAGGCCAAGAGATATACTTGTCCATCAACTGTTTCTTTTTTAAAGCCTCTTACATAACTAAAAAATAACCTAGTCAATTTACTTTTTGCATCAATTGTACTCCTATTAAACCTCTGAATATAAAACACACCATTATACCTAATCATCATCAATCAGTAAGTAGCTGAAATAAAATCAAATCAGTGAATAGTTTCCACTCAAACATACCCTGAAGTAAACCTTACCACTACAAAAGAGAAGTACCATATTTGTACTTCTGGGATGGATGACTGGGCTTTTTAACATATGGAGATGAAGCTGTGATGACATTTTGTCTCATAAGTGTCACTTCTCTTCAAACCCAGAGAGAGAGAGAAAAGGGAAGCAGCACTGATGGAGACGACAGATAATGTGGCAGGTGGATGAAATTCACACCCTGTTCTGGTCTGCAGGCAGCAAGGTGTGACCACATCCCTGCAATGACATGGTGTTCAAGTAAAAGTGTACATTCATATTCACACACACTTACAGATTAATTTAGTAACTGATACTAGTAGGAGTCAATGAAATATCTTTGCCAAAACACCCATGAAATACTCAGAAAAGACTTCAGATTGATCATCTTTAAGGAGCGATTTAATAGGAAAATGGAAGTTTCTGCCGCCAAATTTTACATTGGCTTGTGTTTCTTTAGTAGTGGGTGAAAGCACAGGCTGCTAAACTCTATTCAAAACCACCCACAAACCCTCACTAGGAGCCTACTTTTTGAGAGCTTTATTGTTTAATGATTTATATAAAACTAACTATTCAGAGGTACTTTTTCACTGTTGTATACAGACTACCTACATGGACCTTTATATGTAGCTATGTCTCTACCTATTATGATTAGATTAGATTAATGCTGAAAGTGAAACCAATGATCAAACCAATGATAAGAGTAATTAAATTAAATAATGTAATTAAGCGAGTCTTCATTTCTTTGGACACCCTGAAACAATGTTAAGGATCATTTAAGATCCTTAGATCCCACTTTGGGTTTCACTGTTATGGATTGATGTAGGACAGGGGAATGTCATCTGGGTTACATGTCTGCCCAATGTCATGATTCTCCCACTAGAGATTTGCTATTTCTTTGCATCCAGGGATGACATGGGTGGGATGTCTAAATCCCCTGATGAAATTAAAAAAAGCAGGTGTCCTTTGGCTTTTTCCCTGATTTGAATATTTTCAGAACATAACAATTCTCAGATGCCACTCAGCATTTTTCATCATTTATTGTACTGATATTCTGTACAAAAAAAAAACAAACAAACAAACAACTTTAATCTGTCATATCTCTC
Organism: Lucifuga dentata; assembly: GCA_014773175.1. Taxonomy (NCBI): domain Eukaryota; kingdom Metazoa; phylum Chordata; class Actinopteri; order Ophidiiformes; family Bythitidae; genus Lucifuga; species Lucifuga dentata. Next base: position 186,782 of record VXCM01000390.1, read on the forward strand.
TGTCTCTTTATACTGTATATAACATATGTATAATATCTATATCTATTGTTCTATACAAACTTTTATTTTGGGTGACACAAATGTCTGCAACACCATGAGCCATTTCTGACTTGTGAGAGCATCGAGTGAGTAGATATTCAGGAGAAACATCACATGGTGCAGCGTGAAGCAATGTCCTTTGAAGCTGTGAGCTGCACTTCTTTGAAAACCACAGCCTTAAAGGAGACATGTGACCTTCGAGATAATAGGATTTTTTTCTACTGTCTAGAATTGGCAAGTGTTTTTTTTTTTTTTTTTTTTNTTTTTTTTTTTTTTTTTTTAGAGAAGCTCAAGTTCTCAACAAGGTGCAATCTCTGTGACAAATAAGAAAAAAAAGCTTTCGTTTTTACACTTAATACAGACACCAGGAAAACAACAGCAGGCGAGCAGTAAACATGCTTATTTTGCCTACTTTGTTGAACATTTGAATGTAGGTTTATTATATAAACAGCAGATAAAAAATAATTATATGCAGTAACAATATATATATATAGATATGAATGAGAGGGAAGTAGAATTACTCCCATCTTCTGAACACTTTACAGGCCATCTTTTCAGATGAGAACAATATGACTAAGAACACTGACACGTTAAATTCTTTTAACGTCTCTCTTTAACTTTAACCACACACACACACACACACACACACATACACACACACACACACACACACACACACACATGCACCCACATAGAACGGGGAGATAGCTGCTACTTCATATTTGATTCATTTCTGATACTGCTAGATATGCATATGAGTAAATGTCTGTCTATCTGTTCTGTGTGTGTGTGTGTGTGTGTGTGTGTGTGTGTGTGTGTGTGTGTGCGCTTGTGTAAGCATGTGAACATCTGCATGAATGAAAGCTACTTCAGTTCAAGTCGGTGCTCGCCGCGAACTATGTGAGAAGAAAACTCATAGCGGTCCCGACTGCGGTGACCACACACGTTGCATTCAAGTGGGTCACGGAAACCGTGGCATCCCATGTGGATGGTGAACATGACATAGTCCAGGAAGATCACCTTACAGTGGCGGCAGGGGTACACGGCCCCAGGCAGCACCCCTGCCTCCCCGTCAGCCTGCACTACCCGTAAAGCCTCCAGTGGGGATAAGGGGATTGGCTGAGCATGTGGGTGAGGGACGCCATTCTGGTGACTCAGCCCCCCCAGCAGGTGTCCTAAGCTGTACATGACCGGCTGGGTGATCCCAGAGCTGTCGGTGTGGAACGAATTCATGCTGAGGTGTCCATGGGGAGGCTGAGCAGCGTGAGGGAGGCCTGGTGATGGCACGCCCAGCTTCTGGCCATTGGTGAGACCCAGAGAGCTCAGAGAGCTGATGTCATTGCGGGTTAAGGGGATGGGGTAGGACCTGTGAGAGGGAGCAGGGTCACCATCTGGGCCCGTGACGATGGATTGGTGCTGATGGTGGGCGTCCGACCCTGGGGAGCCTGGCGGAGGGTCCATGATGTCATTTCTGTGGACTAGCTCTCTGTTAAAGCTCAGGTCCAGGCAGACACCGTTGTCACCTAGACCAGTGACACGGGAAGAAAGAGCACTCAGGACTTGGCAACAGAAAGAATAGTATACTAACCGAACTCAAAAACATGGTGGAAGACATAGCAAGCAGCAGTTAAAGCATTAAACAGTGGAAGCTTGCATTTAAAAGGTTTTCTTTTATCAATAACTTTAATGTTCTTTGTGGCTTCATGGCGTTTTGGTGCTAAACTTCAGTGGCTTTGGTGAAACATGGAGATTCCAGAATTTGCAAACTATAGTTGTGGCCGATTGAGAATGGTTTGTCGTTGCAGTCAGGAATTTGAAACTGAATCGATTCAAACTGTAAATGTGTTTCCAGAGTTTTATTCAATTTCAGCTTGCTTGCATAACACATTTTTAAGCTCAGTGAATGAATATTTTTGTACTGCAATGTGCCTTAGTAGTCGTAGTTTACTTTTTTCCTTAAAGTTCTCATGCACATACTCTTTTTTTTAAATAATTCAACCTCATCATTGATTGATTTTTGACACAGATGTGCATCCATTCAAGCCTTGAAGTGTTCCAACTACTAGTCGCCTCGTATCATCTGTGCAGAATATGAAACTTTTACTTCCAGACCGCTGGCTGATGGAAACACTCATTCCACTTGGCTAGATCATAGGAGTTCCTACTTTGGCTTTGAGTAGAAGCAATGCAGGAAAAAAAAAAGCACACACTGTACCCCACTGGAAGAGAAAAGTTAAGTGGGAGACAGGCCATAGCATCCTAGCAGGATCCTGAGCCAGCAGCGGAGCTCTCTGCCTGTAACAGTAAAGGCATGAGAGGACAAAAGGCTGAGAGGAAGCAGATGAAGCAGAAGGCCCCTAGTGCAGCTGCACCACAAAGTATAGACAGAGAGGCACCTGCTCACGTTTCTCGCCTCCCGCCTTCTCTCTCTCTCTCTCTCTCTTTCTCTGTGGTTGTAGACATTACTTCTTCTTTCATTACTGCTTTCCCCCTCCCTGTGGTTGTCACATTGAAAGATCTCACTTCATTTGTCAGTCTGATAGAGACGCGTAGGAGTCCTTTTACCCATATGCTCTCGTTTGTGAGCAGTTGAGGCTTGTTTGTGAAACTATAAACCAATGTTAGGTTTGGCTTAATCCAAATCGTACAAGTTTGTTACTCAAAATCATCATGTTCCCCAAAGGGTTTGGGGAATTGATGTGCCAAGTCAGCCATTTACTGAAACTGATGGCTTCTTTCCTTCATCATCCAGCAGATTATCTGAGTTTGAATACAAACATAAAAGTGGGCATTTTCTCTCTCTCTCTCTCTCTCTCTGTCTAACACATGCATGGTTAATAATACCCACCTATGACACAGTTCATGCAGCACTTAGGACAGTGGTCAACCACTCTATGGTTGGGTACAGGTATGAGGATGAGGCAGGTGCTTTGCCCTCAAATCCTGTTTGGTGGAGAGAAGGAGGTTGCCAGCAAAGACCAGCAGACACAAACAGGTGGCTCAGACAGACAACACAAATTACTCTACAAACATGAATTTGGTCTTCAAAAGCAGCATAAATTTGCAGCGAAAAGCATATATGCATGCATATTTCAAAAAGAGAGCAGCTGTAGGAGCTTTTGAACAGTGGAGCTGAACTGAGTAAAGGAGCTTTAGAGTTTAAAAATAAAAAAGTCAATGAGCAGATGTAAATTATCAAACAATATTGTGTAACATAGCGACCATGATGATCTCTAATTACACTTCTAATAGCAATAGGCAAAACAAACAAACAAAAAATGACATGTTTATTTTCTGGCAAAATCAAAAGTAATGCTACAGACTGATTACAATTACAACTCTTCTGCATTTTCTTGCTTCAGGTCCGTGTTTCTGCTGAACCACTATGTCTGTGCTGTGAGTTAAGCTCCTCTTACCGGTGAACTTTTGTGGCATGGAGCTCTTCCGTTTGGCCACGTTGCTGGCGAGCCTGTCGAGAAGCAGAGCACGCTCGGTGCCCATTTGTGTCCTGGATGTGTGACCGTCCTCTGTGGGAGAGTGAGACAGTGAGAGAGTCAGAGGGCAAAAGCAAGAGAGTCAGAGACACACGAGGAAATGAAGACCTCGACTGAGCCGTATCACGAGGAAAGGGAGTGTGCGTGCTGAGCTGTCCACCTGTCAATGCTTTTGAGGTTACAAACTGAAATAAAAAAAAAAAAAACACTGCAGCTGCTCAAAGAAAACTCACATTGGGAGGAACTAGATATTAATTTGAGATCACAAGCTCCTTTGACCTCACTTCCTGGTGTTTTTTTATGTCACCAGTACCAGGAGACCACAGCATGAGGATGTACTTCCTCACCGCTATGGCACTATCAGGCATAAACTTATGACATTTGGTGACCACAAAAACAAAGAGCGTTGTCTGTGTTGCAACTGTGCATCTATCCTGTTAGGTAAAAACATTTTGGGGGGGAGCATATAAACAGACTGATAGTGTGTGTTTGTGTGTGTGTGTGTGTGNTGTGTGTGTGTGTGTGTGTGTGTGTGTGTGTGTGTGTGTGTGTGTGTGTGTGTGTGTGTGCATGTGGCTTCTCCTTTGCTGCTGCAGACAAGAGAATTGGTCTTCAGTTCTGATGATGGGAAACAAGTGTCAGCTCTATGTAGCAGTAGGTGTAGAGGCAGTAGTGGTATAAAGCAACTATGTACTGTACATTTACTCAAGTACTGTATTTAAGTACTGATTATTTCCATTTGGTCTCTATTTGTACTACAGTTAGTTACTGTAGTTAAGCTTTTTTTATTTTTTTTTTTACATTGCAACATTGCCACTTCTCCACCCTTGTTGGATTTACAGTACATTAACAGTTACATCTGTGTGTGTGTGTGTATGTTTAGGTGTGTTTGTGTGCACTGTATGCATGAGGGATGTGTTTGTAGCTGCACTGACGGGAAGCTCAACTGCTGTCTTAGAACCTGGCTTTTATCCTGTTTTTGTTATTAAATGGTTAGATTGTGAACGTATGAATGGCAGACGGCGGCACGGAGACTGACTGTGTCCACACGTATGCATGCGTGTGCGTGCTTCTCACCTCTCTCAGCAGGCCCTTTGCTCTGAATGTACACATGGCATCTCTCTCTGTGCTCTTCGAGGGAGCTGCGCTGCTTGTAGCTGCGACCGCAGTGGTTGCACTTAAAGGGTTTCTCTACTGTGAGCAGGAGTTTCAGTTAACGACTAACACATGAAACATCCAGCTGACAAATGGCAAAGCAAGTGTTATTCACAAGGTACATGGTTTTGAAGGTGGCGAAAAACTGATTCAGACACCTTTAGACACACTAAACTATATTTATTTCTGCAGGTAAAACATGTGAACAGAAAGTGAATGAGTAAGTTCCCCAGATGAAAATAAGTCATTCTCCTGTGAATGTGTGTAAGTTCATCACAGCAGTGCAGAGGGTTACTGGAAACGATCATGGTGCTCAGCAAACCTCAACCTGACCAGTCAAAAGAATATGTGTGTGTGTGTGTGTGTGTGTGTGGGTCTACTCATACATCAGGATATGAACTGCACTATTTTCATTATGAAAGAATCTAGAGTCAATTTACGAGAGAATGGTATTGAGAAAGTCGAGATGTTGTGTTGATTAGGATATATTTTTGCTTGATAAATAATTTACATGCTTAACGACTTACTGAAACTGTCTCTTAACTGCACGTGTGTGAGTGGATAAGTGCAGGTGGCTGGCATGTACCTGAGTGGGTGCGCAGGTGGCCGCTCAGGGCGTCACGTCGTCTGCAGGCGTAGCTGCACATGGGACATTTGAAAGGCTTCTCCCCGGAGTGGAGCTTGATGTGGCGAAGCAGGTTTCCCTTCTGGGTAAAGGAAGCCCCACACTGAGTGCAGTGGAACGGCCTCTCGCCTGAGCGACACGGAAAGCAGGAGTGTCTCATCATGGAAAAAAGATCCTTAGCATTTTAACATTACATTCGCTTTCTAATATCACAGGCCAGATTTTGTTTTTTTTTTCAAAATGAGAGTGTTGTTGCGGTGTCACTCCGCTGCAGATGCGCTGTGTTGAGGTGCAGGTGTTCAGACATGTCAAGGATTTATTCTGCTTCTCAAAATCAAAGCTGTGCTGAAAATGTAATGCAAAAAAAAATGTCTGGTCTTTCTAATTTCAAGACACAGGATCTTGCTCGTTCATACAGAAACCAGCAACACGGATGGATTATAGATAATGGATTATAATCTGAAGTATGGAAAGGTGATTTTGGAATAAATCTCAACATTTTAATCAATTATGCCATTTCGAGTTTACTGTCACAGTGAAAATGGTGGGAAGATGGTGGCAGGAATGCAAAAGTCAAAGGTCTCGACAACATGTGACATTAATTCCTTACCAGATTTTTCAGATTTTATGTTTTATGCAGCATAATGTCTGCTGATGTTGCCTGACAGCATTAGAAATATTCTTCATGGTAACAAACATCACTACAGCAACTGTGGAATACATGTGTAGGATGAACATATTACTCACTCGAATGATATACATGGGACCTGCGTGATCCATTTAATAATGAACTGAATTATTAAAGGAACTGTGTAAACTCAGCTGTATCCCAGCAGAACATTACTGCAGGGCATGTGCATAATGTGATGTGCTGATGCAATGATTATTTGTAGGTTGCTGCATGATGTACAGTAGATTAAGTTTGATATTTCACAGCTCCCTAAACCAAAGTTCCCTGCTGCTGCTGCACTGGTTAGGACACATGCATCATGCGTGATGCAGGCACATCCTTCATCGTAGATACAGCCGATCAAACAGCTTGACCTAGTGCAGCACTATCTACCAGCTATCAACAGCATGTTGATTGTGCAACACTTGTGTTTGAGGTCAGGTGTTAGGTATTTGTTCCTGTGCTTACCAGTGTGGCTGCGCTTGTGCACCAGCAGCACGTTGATGCTGACGCAGGACAGGCCACAGATGTCACAGCTGAGCTTGCCTGTTGTTTGACTGCGGGGGGCCGCTGCTCCAGGCACGTAGGTGTCTGCTGCCGCCGCTGCCTCTGCGTGGGCGTCTGGAAGACCTGAGTTTTCATAACGTGTGTAGTCTATCAGTGACAGGTCCTGTGGTTCATTTAGGGTATCTCCCTCTTCTTCTCCATCCTGCTCCTCATCATCGTCTTCTTCTGTCCTCTCTCCCTCAAATCCTTCTTCCATCCCGTCCTCGCTGGCCCCCTCTGCTTCCTCTTTTAGCGCGTTCTTGGTTTCTTTTTCAGCCTTGGAGTACTGCTCTATATCTTCCATCTCATCTGTTTCAGTTTTTACTCGTATCACATCTAAGCGGGGAGGAAGCAGAGTGCATTTGGAGTAACAGTATCTGATCTGTACTTTTAACAGATCTGTACTTTTAATATGGAGTAACTGAAACTTGTGACAAAAATGAATACTTAATAGAGACAAACACATACTGATGTGTTGTTCATGTACAAAGTTTATGATTCCCTCACTTCCAAATAAGGAGCTAAATAAGCTTCATGAGACTGAACAGGATGAGCCAGCAACCAAAATGTGAAAGACTAACACATCTTCACTTCTATATTTGTATTTATAGTTAAACAGTTTGATATTAGTACTAACACATCTCCCAAGTGTGGGGAGCTTTATTTAGTTCAATGCATAATGTCAGAAAGAGATTCAAATGATGTGTGTTTGAGATAAGGAGAAGGCATTTCCTCTGAATACAGAGAAACTAGAACCGGGGCAGGAGAGAAATGCAGCAGAGGCCTCAAACTGACAAAATCCTCATCTCATTTTCAAAAGACACATTTCAGATTGTGCGTTATGTTTACCAAGGAGACTGAAAACCTACTTTTCTCTTTTTAAAATTCCAAATTATTACTGCAAATTTGAAGGTACTGCACCTACAGACCTTGCGCAACATGCTGGGTATGGATTTAGAATAAAATTTCAAAACGTGCATTCAATTTTTAACTGCAGCAGCAAAAGTCGACTACATATTCCCGACATCTGATGATCAGCCTGTAACATTCGAGCTCAACACTCTTAACATTAATACAACGCGGTGGCTTTCCTGCCATCTATTCTAAAACTAATATGAAACTAATACTCCGACCATTAGCGTAGCCACAGTCCATACATTCAAACCTCCACACGTAGGATCTGCCTATATGTCTGCTTATTTCTCAACACCACAGCTGTTGACACGCATAGTCCTGAGACCTGGTTTTGCAGGACCTGTCACCTCCCTCCCCCCCAGCAGATTCAGTTCCATCCAGAAACCACACTGTGGTCTTGGTGGTGGCTGATGATGAGGCAAAGAGCAGTGCCTTGTATTGTGGACAGCGCTCAGAGGTGCTATGGAAACTTTGCATGCACACCGAGCACTGAGGGGCCCGTTATAGAGTCAATAGTCTCAGAATAGTGAACCACAGGCTATGTATCAGACACAAGGGCTTTAGGACAGACAGATGGTAATCAAAAATACACAGGAGAGCTGCCTGTAACGCCACGTTTTTAGATGATAAATGAAGAACTAAGACGACAAGGCTCTGAGCAAAACTCATTTCCCGGCTCAAATCATCATATATCTCAAGCTTTACAAAATGTGCACATCTTCCGGCTAACAATCACACTGACGAGACACTGCAGTACATAGTGACCCTTTTAAGTATTTACTGATGCCTTTATGACAGCAATTCTTACATCATTTGAGCAAAGTATCACCTCTGATCTAAACATCTGCGTACCACCTCAGCACACCACACAGATGCAGACAAAGCTCATGTGTGTGAAACTGATATTGAGTTACAGTGTTTATGAGCACAAAAAAGTTACTGGCATCATTCTAACCACATGGTGTGCACAGGCAATGAGCAGGACTAGTTAAAAATGAATGAATAAATAAAAGTCATAATTGAAAGACAATTAGTACACTTTAAAAAAATCTTAATAAAACCATTAAGAAGTCTGGTGTACCATCGGGGGGCACTTCAAGTACCATCAGCAGTACATGTACGACAGTTTGAGAACCACTGTTTTAGGATATCAGTTTCCTCGTGCAGTACATATTACAGTAACCTACATGGAAACAGATACTGCAATGAGGAACAAAACACGATCTGGGTGAAATGTAATTCTAATTTCAAATACTTTCTCTGATTAGGTAAACTCATTTTGCTGCTCTAGGTCAACACCCTAACAGTGCTAGCAGATTAAAACCGATTAAAATTGAAAGATCCCGACTAAACTACACCCCAGGACAATTTATCATTTGAGGGACCTTTAGGATCATTTCCTGTTATGTTGCCCCAGGTGAATGGAATCAGAATGGCTGTTGCCCCATTTGCTGTCACTCTTGTGAGAACATTTATTTTCAGTTTTGTGTTTTACTAAAGTAGAATGTTTACATGCTGAGAAAATTCTACCACGGTTTTTAAAAGCAGTTAGATAAACTTAGACATGCTTAGTGGTCAAATTAAAAATGAGGCAGGTTTTACTTTTATTTTTATGTCCTTTGGTGGATATGAGAACTTCTCTCGACAATGGCGGTTTATAACATTAGGGATTTATTTTTCTACCGCCTGACATGTGGGTGAACAAAAATTTATTTTAAGTCACTCTGGGGTCTAAACTCAGTGCCTAAAATGTGAAACGGAAACATGTCAAACATGTCAAGAGTGTGTGTGTCGTGTGTGTGTGTGTGTGTGCGTGTGCATGCATATTTTTGGATCCATCACCTTCAATAATCTGCATTCCATTCTGATTGAATGTGTTTGCCTCCTTGTCTTCATCTTCCTCCTCCTTTGGCTTTATATCTTTTACATCATTGCAAATGTCTGAAAAGTGACAGGTTTTGCACATTAGAATAGTTTAATATATTTTTTTTGTTTCACTCAATTTACAACAAACCAGCAACATAATGTATAATAATAGAGTAATAATACCACAATAAATATGCAGAAACCTGTTTTGGTGACACTGTTGAAGGGAAATTGACAACATATATTCTGTGTGTGGTTGTCGATGACCTGTGATTACACATATCACTCCACACACACTGGTGTTTTTCTTGGTTCCTTCCATACTGGGAGAGTTTTACTCCACATTTCAGAGAGAAGTATTGTATTATATATAACAGATAATTTGCAGATTTGAGATAAGCTCATACAAATACTGCTGCTGTTCGACTTAAAAACTTTGTATCTCAGCCTTTTTTTTTTTTTAACGTATTTCAAGAGTTTTAAAAAAAAAAGGTCAGAGAATTTTCTGAAAGTCTGGAGGAGCAAAACATTAAAATCCTCAAATTTGGAGATTTTCCCTGCTCAATAGTGTGAAAAGCCTCGTACCTCTGATTTTCATTATGCTGCATTAACATGCACCAAGAACATATTTACGCATAATTTAACACTCTGACAGTTACTATTCTTCACAATAAGTATATTTACTTTTGATATTTGAGTACATTTTACTGCTGCTACATGTTCTTCAATGCTGGATTTAACTTGTAATAGAGTCCATTGTGGTATTAGACTTTAATATGAGTAAAGTGACGACTTGTACTGCTGCAGGCTGTAATTGCGTGTGTGCAGGCAGTGCTGCATGCAGGATGGTGGCAGCTGTGGAGAGAAGTGTGTGCAGCATGATCGCATTATAGAGCAGGAATCAGATACTCACCCATCCCGTCTCTCTCTGGGGAGTTAAATTCAGGATGTTTGTCTGTGTTCATGATGAAAAAAATGGCCTGTGGAGAAGAACTGAAATGTTAGACTCGTGACTGATCATCTGAATCAAGACTCAAATCGAGTCAAATTCATTCATGGTGCATATTTAAAAAAAAAACCCAAAACAAAATAAAAAAAAAAAAAAANAAAAAAAAAAAAAACAGATCTCGCAAAGAGAGGAACAAAAAAGAATCAAACACTTAAAATAATCAGGTTTTTCATACAGTTATGGCAAGACATTTTATTTGAGACATTGAAACTGATGTAACTCTCTGAATAATGAATTTGCGAAAACAAATTATTGGGACAAATAGAAGCAGCACTTGCAGCTCACTGTTCCTTTTGGTAAGACAGCAAATTTAAAAAAAAGTTTGTTTTAAAGAAGTGCAAAAGCCCACGGTTGATTGCTCGACCCCGTCAGTGCGTTCAGCCTGATGAGAAAGACATGATGTTCACTGCACATGTATTTCCTGCCAGATCTGCACATAGGAGCAAGTGTAAAAGAGCCTTCCACGCCACCAGCCAGAGACGCCACTCGAAGCCACAGTTTGAAACAATGAATTAGAAAATAAAACGTTCACCTTTAAAACACCTTTAAAAATCTCTCATACACGTCATACTTTAAATTAAACCACTACAACTACTACAATTTGCCTTAATATTAACATTTTTGAGATGATGTGATAAGTGTACATAAGATAATACACTTAACATGGTCACAACCAGCATATTTACAACATAACCTGCTTATCGACAAAAGTTTTAAATCATTGAGGTAGATTTATCTGCTGTTAATATATTCAGCAATAAATGTTTTTCACAAAGTCAAAATGAAACACAAAGCACGTTACAATGAATTCCAAGACACCTATAGATTTTTTTGAAGTGTGATAAGAGTTGGTTTAATTCATCAAAATCTTCCTACCTTTGGCTCAGCGCCTGGAGGAGAGTAGCTCTTGCAGGAGATTCCACGCTCCACCACTAGACTTTCTCTCAATATGGAATATAAGCAACGTCACTGAACTTTGGAGATCCCTGACAGGAACAGGAACTCATTTTTAACGAGGTGGAGCATTGCGGCTGATCTGCCAGAGCAAGAACACCAGTAATCTAGATAACTGGATTATTGTTTTCATAAATCCAAAACATTACTTTCAAAACATGATCGTGTGAAGTTTGCAACTAAATGCATCTGACTGAAACGAGCACCTGATAGTGAGTTAGATATCAGATGAAGCTGTCCACACGTCTGCTGTCTGGTTGCTGTTTAAGGTGCTATTACTCCATCTTGTGGCTGAACCATTAAGATGCTTTCATTCCCACTTTTCTCTTCCTGTGAGTCAGCCAATAAAATATGTCATTACGAGATAAACTGCCTGTAAAAACTACAACTACACGTGTAATTGAAACAATATTCAATGGAATTACTTCAGATTCAAAGACTGTTGATGAAAGACAAAACTGACTGTACTCCTTTTTTTCATGTGTTTCTCTTTTGTGACATTTGCTACTTTCCAGGACACACACACACACACACACACACACACACACACACACAACTCATTAGTAGCTGACAAACACCTATAAACCACCATTACTGTTATTCACTGCTTACTTCTGAACGTCTGTGTAACCACCCTGCATCCCAGAGGTGCTCTCAAAAAGACACACACACACACACACACACACACACACACACACACTGAAACACCTCATAAATGACATGCAGTGAAACTGCTATTGGCCCTTATGAGCTACAGGATCAGTGAACCCCTCGACTAACTACCAGCTGCTTTACTACATTACAGTCATTTACTTAAAGCAATTTACTTTCAATTGACCAGGTACAGTTGTGCTTTCCAAACATGTGGCTTGAAATGAAGTGGCCTCAAAAAATACATTTCTTGCCGTACTGTTGTCAGGCGTATATGAAGGGCTGCAGACGTTAGAGTCATGTGTGAAGTGCTGCAGCAAAGAAAAGACAGCATTCTTAAATACACAAGCGCGTGCATCAATAGCTGGATGTGCTGAAAGATTGTCTTTGCATGCACAGCGCATTTCTTGTCAATTATCAAGTGGGAATGGCAAGGAATTTGGGCGCCGCGTAGCTAACAGCACATCGTGCAGCACCCACCTGAGTGCTGCACGGCCTTGTGAGGCTTGGCTGCTGCCCATGGCTCTCCTATGGCAACCAGCCACCAGCCTGAAGAAAGCACATTCACACAGGCATTATAATACATGCTGGGTTTCCATGGTAAAACGGAGGCAAAGGAATAAATAAAAAAAAAAAATGAACCAAAAAAAGCCATGTTTCAAAACCATAAGAACTGAGTGGAGGACATGTTTACGCAAAAGGGCAAATGAGAAGAGCGACACACTGATTTGCAGCCTTTCTCGTGATCAGAAGCATTGTCTGTGTTTAGTGTCCTGGCTTGCAGTGTTGTTAAAACTTATCCTGTGATCCCACTGGTGGGAGCCTTTTTTAAGACCAGCGGGGGCAGGGCAGCAGTGGGGAGGTGGTGGGGGTGG